>CAJVSB020000199.1:0-72902 GCA_911865555.2 Thlaspi arvense
CCCTCCAAAATCAGTTCTATTCAATTTAAGAGATAGTTTAAATTAAAATTTTCATTTTAATTTTTTTTTTATTTTTTAACAAAACTAATTAAAACAAAGTTCAAATAATTAAAAAATTATTTTCACAAATTAAAAATTTCAACACTTACAATTTAAAAGTTATATTGAAGAATAATACTATTTAGTAAAGCGTAATATTTTCTATGAAAAATAAATAATATATTATTGGTAATTAAATAAAATAAAAAAATTTCTAGTTTTGCTATGTATGATAGCTATATATTGGAAGAAATAAGGAAATTGAACTTGTATAAGTTCGAAGGTTTTTTTAGAAAAGTAATGTTATACTAAGGCATTTATCATTTATTTGTACCCAATAAACAGCTATAAACTTAAGTAATGGTACCTAATTAACAACTATAAATTTAAGTAAAAATAAAGGATTAAAAGTGTGTTTAATTTTATAGAGAGAGTCCCTAATCATGATCATTTTTGTTCTTACAATTTGGAAGTCAATTGGAGTTTTTGAATTGTGCAAAACTATAGGAAAAAAGCAAATGAAATGGGTAAGCCATGTCTGCATTTTACTTTCAAGTGTCTAACAATCTCCATGACTAATTACTTTTGAGAAAATTGCATATATATATTATTTATTTTTCTTAGAAAATATTATACTTTACTAATTAATATTATTCTTCAATATAACTTTTAAATTGTAAGTATTGGAATTTTTAATTTGTCGAAATGATTTTAAATTATTTGACTTGGTTTTAATTAGTTTTGTCAAAAACTAAAATAAAAATTAAAATAAAATTTTTAATTTAAAACTCTATTTCAAATTGAACAGAACTGATTTTGAAAGGGAGAATAACTTTATAACCATGAAATTAATTATTGATGTTTGATTGTTGATTTAATAATATTTGAGATTATTAAAATTTGTTATATAAAAAGTTATTATTTATTTAATAGTAAATAAATAAATCAAGTTTTAGATGTAATATAAATTAAGTTTTAAATGTGATTGATTTTATATTTTATTTAGACACATATTATAATGTAAAAAGGGGTATATTAGTCTTTATACACATAATTTAAATATTTTGACAAAAAATATTATCAAAAATTTACTAAAATGATGAAATTGTTAAATATCAAAATCACAGGGATGATTTTGCAATTAGGTGTAAACTTGAGAGATGAAAGTAAATTTTCTCTTGTATTTTCAATATTAATCAAAATAAATATTCAATATAAAAAGATAATTAAACTAGTGAACAACTCAAATCTCATTAGAAACAATCTGATAATATATTGGAAATAAATTGTCCATAATTAATGGAGCTTATCTAAGGAAATTTTTAAAATCTAATAGAAATCAGGAAAACAGTACTAACTTCTATGATCAATGAAAACACAGTAGAAACAACAAACTCCTTTCAAATTGTAAAATTCAAAAATGGATCAATCTTTGAATTTGAAAAATAATAAAGGTCTAGTGAATAGTAACATACATCTATGAGCATAAGGTACAAGTATAAAAATTATAATAGAAAACTTTAAAATAAAATATTAAGTTCACAATTATCGAGATAATAGGAAGTTTGTGATTTAGAATGTAAGCAGTACAATGATAAGAGGTTCTGGCAATACCTTAATCTACTGATATACAATTATACAATACAATAACGTCGATCTAACATAATAGTCTAATACCACTTCAGTTAACTTGAGATATAGTTCAAGGTGTATCTAGTATAACGCCTATTATCCTTAGATACAATGTTCTGATAATCTTAAAATCCCTTAAATAAATTTTTAATAATAAGAAAAAAAAATTTTGACAGGAAATAGAAAATTCATTTATAGAATCAAACAGTATTGAGAAAACAAAGTCAAATAGTTTCTCCAAAACAAAATCAATTAATTACGTACATATCCCTTATTATGTATTTATAATAAAATTTAATTCAATTTTCAAGACCTAAATGTGTCAAGTGATAAATCATGTAAAATCAGATTTTATAACAAATATGAAAAATTGTAAAATACTTATAAATGCACATTATTACTCACAAAACTGATAGAGTTCAAATAGTTCAATCTTTAGTGATACAATTCAGAGTGAATCTTTTGAGAAATCTAAAATTATAAAAATAATAAAAATATCTATTTTAAGATTCCCATATACTCACATATCTAATTTATATAATTTTTCAATTAAAACTTGAGTACAAATCTAGGTTTTCATGCTTGAAACTCATATTAAAGCAATTAGAGTCTTGAACCATTAAGTAAAGTGGTGAACTGGGTACTAAGTCTCAAAGTGGTCTCATAAAATATAAAACCAATTTATTTAACCTATAAACCATCCACTAAAGTACTGAACTGATCATGAACTGATCATTAAAACAGTGAACAACCTTGAATCAGTTATTAAAGCATTGAACAGATCCCGAACTAGCCATTAAAGCACTCAACCGACCTCCTAATACATTGAATCGAGCCAATACATCTATGAACCAGTTTGATAAAGCCTTAAACCAACTATTAAAATGCTAAACCGAGGCTAATAAATATTGAACTGGTCCTATTAAGCACTAAACCAATCATTAGAACACTGAACTGGTCCATCTAAGCACTAAATCGATCAATTTAAGCATAGAACCAATCACTAAAACACTGAACCGTTAATATAAGTACTGAACCGGTCAATTTACACATTGAACCGATCAACTAACCCTCTGAACGGCTAAAACTCTCCTGAACTGGCTAGTAAACCACTGAAATGGTTCATTTCTCTAAATATAGAACCCAAAATCCAACACCCAAACCCAATCCAGAACACACCCAAACCAATAGCTTTAAAACTACACCTTTAGGCTTCCTACTCAAGGTGAGTGGCATCTTTTTAATTCTAGTTATTTTTTTCAAATATGTTTTATAACCAAATATTGCTTATTTTCAAAATCACATGTATGTTGATACTAAAAAATGGGAAACAGTCTAGTTATATTATAAGTTCCAATGTATATGCATGAATTTCATGATCTTTTATGAGTTTATGATATTTTGGTACTTCATCACCCAGACTATGATGTCAGGCAGTCACGTGGGGCAGGTGGCAGTTCTACTTGCATGACATAATACTTATATGACTATTTTCCCTAGATAAAAGGACTAAAGGCCGTAAACTGTGTCAGTTTGACCGAGGAATTTGCGACAACTCTCGGAGCAGATTACACAGTGTAGTAGCGTCTGACATGTTTGTATTTTACCCTAGTGAGGGCGCAGATTTTGTATTATGTTTTCATTATCCTCAAACACACCATTTTTGGTTATGCACATTCGACCAAACCACACACATGAATATGCACTATGATGATGTTTTAGGCTTTTTATGACTTTTAATGATTCTCTATGATACCTTTATGATCTATACTTATACTCTCATATGTACTATGACTTGGCACTATGACAAAATTTAGTTTTTACATTTATGGTTATACATCTTATTATGAAACTCCTTTAAATTGAATATATGAATGTAATGTAACAAAATCTGACTATTTCCATTAGAATTAGTTATATGCCATTTACTAGGATATTTGTCTCACCCCCACTATTTTTCTCCCCTGCAGATGCTGAGACAGTTAGTTAGGACTTTGGTACTCGGATTGTATATGATTTTGTTCACTTCTTAGCACCAGGTTGGACTAGGTTGCAAGCATTGTTTTGTTTATATTTTGTAGGCTTGGGATGTGTATGTTAGGAAAACTATTTTATTTTTGGGACAATTGTAAACAAGTTTATAATGTTTTGAGATTTTATGGATGATTTATGTGATGATTTTTGAGCATGACATGGTTACTAGCTGGTTATTGGGTGTTTGTTAGAAATATTGTTACATGATAGATTATGTATAAGCCATATGTAGCATGAGTTGCTACAAGTTATATGTATTTTTGTGAGATTGTTTATATAAACAGGTACTTAGACATAGGGCCCTTAAGGCCAGTTCAAAAGAGTTGCAGTAACTGGTATGCTATCGAATTTTACCCGTTTGTATGTTGGTTATTGCCCGCTGTCATGCCTCATAAGGTTAAAAAGGATGGGGTGTGACAGTTAAAGTGATATGAGAGTACAGGAAAAGTGATATGGTCAATGTTAGAGAGTGTTAGATTTTGGGTAAGAATTAGGGAAGTATAGATATATATTATGCATAAATAGTTGCAATTTTAATAGGAATAGGTGTAAACCTTGTATGACCTTTGTGAAGTTAGAATGAACTAAGGTGAATAAATTAGAGACTAGAGCATTGGCCAACATCTTATCTTAGGTAAGCATTCGGTGTCAAATATATTCCACACGAAGAGATAGGAACATCGCCTTCTACATAACAAATTACATTGTACCTAATAGTTAATCCAACTTCTGCTTTTTAGTTCCAAAGATTGACAAATATGTTAGTTAAACTATAATAAAATAAAGAATAAGACAAGAGACCTTGAGAGTTATACGATTTAATAGTATTATTGATCTGGTATAAAATTGGAAGATAGAGAATAAAAGGGGGGCAATTTATATTTATTTTTGTATATGATTAACCGCTAAGGCAATGTTTGAGGTATTAAAGGTTATAAGTTTCAAAACCAATGAAGAGTTGAAAACTTATGTTAGTTACAAGTAAGAGAATTTTTAGTCAATAGATTGCAGTATAAATAAATGACTCAAAGATGAAGTCACAGCATGGTTAGCACATATGAGTTTCAGTTACAAATTCAATATCTTCAGGGAAATTAGAGAGACTTAGAAATATTGGTAGATAGCCAAGGGTTTAATGTGTACAGACTTGCCACAGGAATAATAAAAATAGCCGAGTGATATTTTAAGTGAGAATTAGAAACATGTGTCTTATGTGATAACTGAATAGATATGAGTTGGAAGATTCTAAGGGTAATTAGCATTTTCGAAGCATGGTTACTAGTTCAAAATTTATTTTGAAAGATTCTTCAGATAATCCACAAAGAAAAATTTTTTTTATGATTTAAACTACTTAGGGAGAATTTCAAGTAAATAATTGAAAGTTTATTAGGAATCAAATGGATTGGTGGTTCACTTATTTGACTTGAGACTCTTCAGAAAACGTATAAATTAAAGATTTTGCAGGACATTGATAGTAATTTATTGGGGAACTTGATCGATATGATGTTTAGAAGTGAAGTATTAGAAGATAGTTTATGGAGATGTATTCTAAGGAAAGTTGGAAGATTGAGCGAATGTGATTATTAAATTCTTGTGACAGTAATTAAAGGTAAATGAAAATGATAGATTGATGGAATCAAATAAAAAATTCTACTCTTGTAGTCTAGAAAAGAAAAAAAAATTAGTTGAAAGATGATGAATTTTGAGTGTTCTTTGAAATGTTAACATTTGTTGTGGATATAAGAAAATGGTATTGGGAGATAAGAGTATAAGAACTATTATAGTTAGTGTATAAATTTAAGTATGGATCTAGTATTATGTTAGAAATCTTGAACTAGTTATCATAAATGTATAAGATATTATTTGAATCTTTATCTCTTAATAATGGAATACATGTAACCAAGCTTTATTGAATGAATAGAAATTTAAAATTTGAAAATTATTATATGCAATTAAGAGTAGTATGAATAGGAATAGTTGCAAAAGGATAGTCGAATTTTTCATGAAGTTTAACAAGTACATGTACATTGTCCACTAAAGTTGAATGGTATAATTGAGATTTTTGGTTTTAAATTTTATCTTGGAACATTGAATTTTAAATGAATTGGTAACAATTTGTCCATGACTAAGTTTGTTAGAAGAATTAAGTTAATATAGAAGAACCTTAACTTTTTGAGTTTTATTTGACAGAATTAGAAGTTAAAAGAAAGAAAATAAAAGAGAAGTTTAGAGCAAGCCTAATGGATGGATAAATTTTCACAAGCTATGTAAGTATGAACTTGTTGTAAAATAATTATTGATTTTTATCAGATTAGTAAAAAGGAGATGAGTAAATAGATTTAATGTGGGAAGATATTATGTGTTAGATTATTTAAGTGATTGGAAAACAGTTGGATGTAATGTCTTAAGGTATAGTTATGAATTTAAAAGATTTTCTTGTTTTGCTTATGAATATAAGATTCTCCCTATAATTAAGATTTTAAGATTTTGCAATATAGTATTATATTTAAACAAATTAGAGTATTATTTAAAGTCATTAGTATAATCATTGTTCCAAGTAATGTTGTTTATGTGATGTCACATGAGTGAAAAATTATGTATATCTGACATTCTAAGCATGATATTGATGACTAGTAATTTAAATGGTGGAAAGAAGACATTATACTAGTTTTAGTAACTTGATATAGATGAATAAAGTGGAAGAAGCATAAGATCAGTATAGCATGAATATGGAGTAAGTTTAATCAAGTACTTTACATTTGGGAGATTTTGGCTAATGTATATATATTGATTAGGCAAAGACAAGTGAACCACTATGATGATGGAGTAAGGTATAATTTTTAATGAATCGTAGAGATCAAATAAATTGAGAGCCATCTTAAGTCCTTTAGAATCCGATAACTCTAATCAAGATGATGTATAAAAAGGAAACTGAGAAGATCCTTGGAGATATTTTAAACTCATTTATTTTAAGGTTATGTGACGTATCCTCAATAGAGTCAGTTAAGAGTTTTACTAAAAGTGGACTGGTCTAAAATTTGAACTAATGACATTGTGAATCTTTGCCGTATATAGAGATTAGATATTTTGATAATAATCATTTGATGTCTTATTGAACTATCGATGGAATTTATTTTAAGTTACCTAAAAGTAAGTCCTAGATAATGATTCTAGAGAAAGGTATATCTTGAAGAATTAAGGAGTTGATTGAGATAAAAGTTTTTTTTTTAGTCACTAGCTGTTTTACAAGAATTGTGATTTGATATGACGACTTGAAGGTATTTTTGTGAACTAATTATAGGTGAATTTTTAAGTCCTGGTTATTCCTATAATTAAGGAGTTGAGGATATAGTGTAGAAAGATTTGGGTTATATTGGATGAAGATTATAAGGAGACTTTGATATGATACAACATAAAGGTTGTCCTAACATAAATAAGGTTAAAATAGGCTAATCCCTATAATATTGAGCGAGATTACTGTTTAAAAATGATAAGTTTGATATCTATAACAAACCATTTTTGCTATTTTTAAGTGATTTGAGATGATGGGATGATGAATTATAAGTAGTGATTATAGCATAAAGAGTGAAAGTTACAGAAGAATTATATCTTGCAAAGGAATTAAAGTCTATGATTTGGGAATTATTATGGTTATTTTTAGGACTTAGGTCCAAACTTGTATAGTTTCAAGACATTTTTAAAAGAATTAGTTATAAAATATTGACGGAAATGAATATTTGGTTTTGGTATAATTGATAAATTGTTTTATCTAAACTAGAAAGAGGACGCTCTTGAAGTAGATCTTCTCATGGAAATAAAGGAGATAGAGGAATATTGACTTTATAGAAAAAGATCAATAGATATATTATATATGGTAAAGTATGAGTTCACCGAGTACTCTAACCCTCAAGTACGAACGTTCTTAAACAAGCAAAGGAAGCTCTGGAATTCCTATTAGTTAGTTTTGCAAAAAGATAAAGTTAGTGTGTTGTTAGTACTCGTAAACACTTTTGATGTTCAGAAACTCCTTGTTTAACCACTTAGTAGTTGAGTTCCTTAGTTTACAATTTTAAATTTGATGCCTAGTTAAGCAAGTATACGAAAAAAGTACCTTTGATGGCTTTAGCTTTGACAAACTATGAATTAATATTAAGGAACCATGCACGAAGCCAGAGATTCTGTAGAGTTTATAAAATAGAAGATTTTTAGTTACCAGAGTTGATTTAACTTCATAAGTAAAGAGTGAAATTAGTTTTAGGGACAATTAAGCTAAATTGAAGGAAAATTTGAATGGTGTTGAAAAATCAATTCAAGCTTTGAATAAAAAGGAGATAACTTAAGAAAAGAACGATGAAATGAAAATTAGATACCCACACCTATTCTACACAACAAGTAATTGAATTTGAGGACGAAATCTTTCAATGATGGTAGAATTGTAACAACCCAAACTGATTTCAGTTTTATTTTATATGATTTTGAGTAATTTGTTGTGTTTTAAAATTTATTTAGAAGGAATTTGAAGGGTTTAAAGTTAAGGAAAGCATATATGAAAGTTTGGAAATAAGTTGAGTTTTTGTTTTAAAAAAAAATTTACTGTAACGTTACTGTACTAGCACGCCGTAGCGTGCTATAGCGCGATGCACATTGGTTTTGGGGCGTCGTAGCGTGCCCAACCACTATAGCGTGATGGTTACTGGAATTGGTGCGCCGTAGTGTGCTAGACCATGCCGTAGTGCCAAGTCGCGATTTTTAGCATTTTTCTTAAAAATTTAGAATTTTTAACCCTTCCAAGGACTCCCTAAACTTTCTTGAACTCCTAAAAACTATAAAACAAAGATCTGAAAGATATTCTAGGGTATCCAAAATTCATCCAAAAAATTGATTGGGATTAAAAATGAGGATAATTTAAGGAAGGGCATAAATAGTCTTTGTGGCTTAGAGACCCATTGTTTTAAAACTTGGGAGAGCCTTTCTAGGGCTCATTTTCACATGTTTTAGAAAGAGAAACAGAAGGGAAGAGGAAAACAAAGAAAATGAAGAAAAGGTATGTAAAATGACTGGATCTCAAACGCCCTTTGAATTTTTTTAATATTTTAACATGTTTAATTCTCCTCTCCATTCTATAGCTTTTAATTGGTTTAAAATCTTTGTTTGGAGTTGATTTGGGTGCTGTAGAGAGGAGGAGCGAATGAACCTAACCCATAGGAAGAAAATACATGATTTAGGTTAGTTTTGCTTAAAATACTTATAAATCTTGCTTCTACTCCCTATTTTCAAGCTTTTAATCGGTTTAGATTTTTCATTTGATGGTGCTTATATGTTGTAGAGAGGGAAAGGTGGGTTTAAGTTTACCCATAAGAAATATTGCATGTTTTTGATGGATTTAACTAAAATGGTTTTAAATTTTACTATGTTTGGGTGAATCTATATTAATGGTAGATCTTGTGAATATTAATCTTGTTTTCATAGTTGGAAATAGAAAAAGAGAGTAAAGAGGGATGATGTTAAAGTAGAGAGAGAAGTAAATGCATGTTTGGCTTGAACTCAAAGGTTGAGAGAGAAGTAAGGGTATGTTTTGTTTGAATTGATTTAACTTCATACGTAAATAGTGAAATTAGTTTTAAGGACAATTAAACTAAATTGAAGGAAAAATTTGAATGGTGTTAAAAAATCAATTCAAACTTTGAATAAAGAGGAGATAACTTAAGAAAAGAAGGATGAAATGAGAATTAGATACCCACACCTATTCTACACAACAAGTAATTGAATTTCGAGGACGAAATCTTTTAAAGAGGGTAGAATTGTAACAACCAAAACCGATTTTAGTTTTGTTTTATATAATTTTGAGTAATTGGTTGTGTTTTAAAATTTATTTAGAAGGAATTTGAGGCGTTTAAGGTTAAGGAAAGCATATATGAAAGTTTGGAAATAAGTTAAGTTTTTGTTTAAAAAAAAATTATTGTAGCGTTACTGTACTAGTGCATCGTAGCGTGCTATAGCGCGATGCACATTGGTTTTGGGGCATCGTAGCTCGCCCAAGCGCTATAGCGCGATGGTTACTGGAATTGGTGCGCCGTAGTGTGCTAGACCGTGCCGTAGTGCCAAGTTGCGATTTTTAGCATTTTTCTTAAAAATTTAGGATTTTTAACCCTTTCAAGGACCCCCTAAACTTTTTTGAACTCCTAAAAACTATAAAACAAAGATTTGGAAGATATTCTAGGGTACCCAAAATTCATCCAAAAAATTGATTAGGATTAAAAATGAGGATAATTTAAGGAAGGGCATAAATGGTCTTTGTGGCTTAGAGACCCATTGTTTTAAAACTTGGGAGAGCCTTTCTAGGGCTCATTTTCATAGGTTTTAGAGAGAGAGAAACATAAGGGAAGAGGAAAACAAAGAAAAGGAAGAAAAGGTATGTAAAATGGCTAAATCTCAAACCCCCTTTGAATTTCTTCAATATTTTTACATGTTTAACTTCTCCTCTCCATTCTATAGCTTTTAATTGGTTTAAAATCTTTGTTTGGAGTTGATTTGGGTGCCGTAGAGAAAGGGAGCGAATGAACCTAACCCATAGGAAGAAAATGCATGATTTAGGTTAGTTTTGCTTAAAATACTTATAAATTTTGCTTCTACTCCCTATTTCAAGTTTTTAATCGGTTTAGATTTTTCATTTGATGGTGCTTATATGCTGTAGAGAGGGAAAGGTGGGTTTAAGCTTACCCATAAGAAATATTGCATGATTTTGATGGATTTAACTAAAATGATTTTAAATTTTACCATGTTTGGGTGAATCTATATTAATGGTAGATCTTGTGAATATTAATCTTGTTTTCATGGTTGGAAATAGAGAAAGAGAGTAAAGGGGGATGATGTTAAAGTAGAGAGAGAAGTAAAGGCATGTTTGGCTTGAACTCAAAGATTGAGAGAGAAGTAAGGGTATGTTTGGTTTAAATCCAAAAGTTAAGAAAGAGAGTAAGGGCATGTATTTATGTAATATAAGGCATAGGCATGCATTTGCATTTTGCACTTAGAGTGTTATTCTTACACATGTATGTATCCCATTTAAAAGAAAAGAAAACTGAGTTAAGCCAGACCATGAACCAATAGCTTCAAGAATACATCCTTAGGCTTCCTACTCAAGATGAGTGACATCTCTCTAATCCTAGTTATTTTTCCCAAATATATTTTATAACCAAATATTGCTTATTTTCAAAACCACATGTATGTTGATACTAAAAAATGGGAAACAGTCTAGTTATGTTCTAAATTCCAATGTACATGCATGAATTTCATTATCTTTTATGAGTTTATGATATTTTGGTGCTTCAGCACACAGACTATAATGTCGGGCAGCCACGTGGAGCAGATGATAGTTTTACTTGCATGACATGATGCTTATATGACTATTTCCTCTAAAGAAGGGGACTAGAGGTCGCAGACTGTGTCAGTTTGGCCGAGGAATTTGCGGCAACCCTCGGAACAGACTACACAATGTAGTAGTACCCGACATGTTTGTGTTTTGCCCTAGTAAGGGCCTTTTATATTTTGTTTTTCACTGCCCTCAGACGCACCATTTTCGATTCTGCACATCTGACCAAACCATGCACATGAATATATACTATGATTATGTTCTATACTCTTTATGACTTTTAATAATTCTCTATGATGCCTTTATACTCTATGCTTATGCTCTCTCATGTACTATGACTTGGCACCATGACAAAAATTAGTTTATACATTTCTGGTTATTATTATACATCTTATTATGGAACTCCTTTAAACTAAATCTATGAATGTAATAGTAATAAAACCTAACTGTTTCCATTAGGATTAGTTATATGCCATTCACTAGGACGTTTGTCTCATCCCCACTATTTTTCCCCCCTGCAGACGCTGAGACGATTAGTTAGGACTTTGGTGCTCGGATTGTATATGATTTTGTTCACTTCTTAGCACCATAATGGACAAGGCTACAAGGATTGTTTTGTTTGTATTTTATAGGTTTGGGTTGTGTATGTTAGGGAGACTATTTTATTTTTGGGACAATTATAAATAAGTTTATAATATTTTGAGATCTTATAGATGATTTACAACCACTTAAGTATTATGTGATGATTCTTGAGCATGACATGGTTATTAGCTGATTATTGGGTGTTTGTTAGAAATGTTGTTACATGATAGATTATGTATAAGCCATGTGTAGGATGAGTTGCTACAAGTTATATGTATTTTTGTGAGATTGTTTATAAGAGCAGGTACTCAAACACAGAGCCTCTAAGGCCAGTTTAGAAAGGTTACAGTAGCCGGCATGCTGCCAGATTTTACCCAATTGTGTGTTGGTCACTGTCCCGTTGTCACGCCTTTTAAAGTTAGAAAGAATGGGGTGTGACAATTTGAGACAACAATTGTTCGAACTGGATTAGGGTTTTGTTCGGAATGCTTGTCTTCAATTATATACACGATGAATTTGAAGATTAATTAAGCCAATTATTGTAATCAAGTTAGATTGCACAGTCGGTTTTCTAGAAGGAAAATAGCTATTGTTCAGATCCTATTTTTGGGATCTTGAGATTTCTCCCCCCCCCCAATTTCCCTCTTCTATTCATTCTAGTCCCTAACAATTTTGTTATTTCTATTTAGGCCCTATAAAGTTTAAATTTGTTCAATTGTGCTCTTAACATTTTTAATTAAGCCATTAAACTTTTTATTTCTCTTAATTTAGCCCTTAACTTTCTAATTCTCTTAATTAACCCCAGAATTAGGATATTACAACTAAATTGATTGTACTCAACTAGAAATAAAAACAAAAGGCTAATTAGAAAGAGTCAAAAATGAGGGCAGCTGATGCAAGAATAAAAAATAGAAGCTAATTCAATTTTACAAGCATTTATAACTAAACTTATTTGGATGTTTCAAAATTAAGTTTGCTTCTATATATAATTAGTAATATTTTTATTTTTATTATATTTTTTACTTGTAATATAACTTTTAGATTTTAAAAATTCAGTATTTAATTATTTAAATATTATAAATTTAATTGTCAAAATTATCAAAAATTCAATTTTTTATCGTATTAAATAATGATAGACATTTAACAATTGTACAAAGTTGACCTGATTTGATTAAAGAAAAGAATTTGTGGCGCAATTTGTAGCTGATATCATGCAATTGATCAAATGCATGAACAGACATGCACAGAATAAACACATTATTTTAAAGCATAATATTGAAAAATTATTGCGCATTGAGATATGGACTCAATTTCGTGAGCACCGAAGTGGGCCCTCCATCAGTTGAAAATTGCAATTAGTTGATCATTAAGGGTCTACATTATTAATTATTATTTTCTACAATAATGACGAGCTCATGTCATGTTCACCTTCATTTGCAAATTGCAAATATTTATTCGTAAAATTAATATTTTATTTTTATTTTTTGGTTCAATGGGTGTGGACATATTATAAAATTAATTTAAGAAGGAAATTGTGTTGCATTTATTTTTTAAAATTGTTAATTGATCTATTTATTCTAATTTGTCCCACCTATCAAAAAAGAGGCAGCCATGAGATGCATTAAGACAACAGTTTCCAAAATTATTTTCAATCAAATGTTAAACATTAATATATTTGCTAACAATTATTCACAAAATTGACAAAACAATTTAATTATGCCATCAAATTATAAACTCTTAACACACTATGGTGACGTATAGTATGATGGAATCTTACTAAGAGAATGGGAATGGGAATAGGAATGGTAATCTTAAAAAAGTGTGTTTGATAAGTATTTTGAAATAGGAATCATCATTTTCTAGAGAACGAAATTTTTATTATGTTAAAAATATATTAAAAGTTAATTTTTAAAATTTTTAAATTCTTATAATAAATAGTGTTTTTGTCCTTAAATTTTTTTTTTTTTTTACTTTCTATCTCTATTCCAACATACCAAATATAATAATAGAATAAAAATCTTCATTCTGTGGTACCTATACGATTTTTCTGAAACTGGGATGAGAGGCATTGATGGTGCATTTAATTTTATATTTTGATTTAGTGAATCAGTTTTATTAAATATTTGATGCATATATAAATTTTCTTATATATAATTGACATATTAAATTAAAATTTAATATCAAATAAACTAATTTCATCTCTCTTTGTCAATTAAATATTTTCTATGCGATATTATGTCTTACATACACATGATATCATAGTAATTATGATAGATTATTAAAAATTAATACTAAATAATTTAAATTTAACAAATTATTAAAAAACTAACATGTTGCATCCCAATAATTGATGTCTTAAACGTGAAGACCCAACTTTATATGTATTTTTCGGTTTTCTAAACTGAAAGTAAACTGGCCGGAGAATCCAACCTTTTCTAATTGGAGGATTATACTGCCGCCGCAACCACCGACATCAGTGGTATTGATCTACAGCTAACTTTTTTAACGGAAACGTATGTTGATAATTCATTTTATAGTGATTTGTGAGTGTGATGATATATATTATATTAAATTTTTAAGAGTTATTATTAAATAGCTTAATTTAAATATTTTAAATTAGTTGTTCAATCTCCACAAATCAATAAATTTTTGATTTGTTATAAATGTTATCAGAACAAAAATGATCTTTAAACATATTTTATTTAAATATAAATATAGATTTATAATTTAATGAGTAAATCAAGTATTTAAATAAGAGAGATTGAGATATTCTGTGTAGCATCAACTTTCAAGTGCGATAATATGTGATATATAAAATTTTTAAGAATTATTATTAAATAACTTAAACTTAAGTACCTTTAATCAATAGTTGATACTTAAAAGTTGTCAAGGTTAATAATTTTCAGATTGTTATAAATAGTATTAAATAAAACATTTTTCAACATTTTTTTGTTTAGATACAAGTACAAATTTCTAATTTGACAAGAATATTAAAAGTTTAAATAAGAGATGTTGTGACATTCTGTCACACTCAAATATTAATATTCTATCACATTGATTTCTAAGTATGACAAAATATCACGTCATTTTTTAAGTATGACAAATGTACTATATAAGACTATTTAAAGTTGTTACTAATTAACTTAGCTTAAACATGTTGACATAATAGTTTAATTTCATCAAGTTATTAATATCATTAATTTTCGGGATATTAGACTTATTGGCAACATAAATTAGAAGAGACTTATTTTAAAAAAAATATTTTAGAATGCACCGAAAATGACATGCTGCCTTACAAAAAATTTATTTTTTAAAAACTATTAAAATAAATAAGTATTTTTGTTCATAATTACGTTACGTACGGTTGAAGCAAACTTAGAGTTGTATAAATGACTAATTTGTTCCTAACATAAAAAAATATTAATAAGACAGAAATTCGAAGTCTGGGTCATTAGTCGGCTACATAGGACGACTAAAATCTTGGGAATTAATTATTTGTCAATAGGTTTACCTAATCTCTATTAATGTGATGGGGCACGAGGTGGGTTATCTTTCAATTGAAGGTGCCGCGTGGCTCACATGTTAGGCGCCTTATTTCAATGTTTGTGCCATAAAGTACTTCCTTATTTTTCTATTTAATTTTTGGGATAATGCCAAGCGGCAGACAATATATTTTTCCTTTTAATTTTTATTGGGTCCTAACAATACCATGCATTTATTGAATTTATGAAATGGCCACGTGGATAAAACGGTTCTTTCATCACTCAATAAGAATACCAACCTTAGTTCATCGCATCAAATTTACAAGAACAACAACGAAGGAACAAAAAACATGTGCCACATGTCAGAGATTAAGACGAGATTACAGGAGTAAAAATATGCTAGAATTTAAAAGTTGAGATTTTTGGAATATCTGACGTACCCAGAATTTTAAATATCTAATTTATAAATTTTAAAATATTTTTTATATTTTTAAAATCTCAAAAATTTAAAACTTTAAAAGCCATAAATCAAAATTTTTTTTCTTAAACTTAGCAATTGAAATTCTTTAACATTTTTCAACCAAAAAAAATTAGAACATTAAAATCTCTTCTGACCAAACTTACTTGTACACAACTCTCAACATGATAGATGGAAATATTTTAGAATAAAATAAATTTAGAAATTAATATATAATAAATATTAAAAACTAACGAGATTCTTTTTTGCCTAATATTAATTAGCTGCTAGTTAGGTTTTTGGCAGTTTTCTTGAATAACAAGTTGGCCCAAAAATTTTTGAAATTCATTGTGGAATACCATTATTATTAAATTAGTTGACATCTGGCCCTTAGAACTTATTTCTGATTTTCTATTTTTTTATTGCTAACAATGCAAATTTATTGAATTCAGAGTGATCATTAATCATATTTTAAGGTCCAAAATTATAAATTATATTAAAATTAAAGTCAAACAATGAGTAAAGATTCAGCCATGCCAAATTCTTTGGCAGGTTCATTGACGAAATTTAGAAGCAAAATTATTATAAATTAGGAAGTGACGTTTGGCAAATGGAATTATAGAAGAAGCGGTAAAAGTAGAAAAAGACAAGAGTAGAAATCAAACTTTCAAATGCTAGGCGGCCTAACTAAATTGGTACTTTTAAGTGACTTGTCAAATAATTTTTCTCTCACTTTCCTCCTTTTTTTCTTTTTTCGAGACGAATGTTTTGAAAAAAGAGACTAAATTGATTGAATTAAAATTTTTATTCTTGGAAGTCTTGGACTTGTAACTATGTTCCGCTGTTAGGGCTTTTAGATCTAAATTAAGCAATTGATTGAGCCACGCTTGTAGGAGATCGGACGAAGTGAAAAGCCAAAATCGTAAATGACTTTTTTTTTTTTTTTTTTTTTGGGTTTTGAATGGATGCCTTTCTAAGCCACCTTCTGGCTTCTGCCCTTTAGGTCAACGGTCACTAGTCCCAAGTTAGGCAATGGACAAGGACAATGGGTAAAACTCGAGGTAACCTAAATTAATTAGTTAAAAGCTACGTTTTATCTTCATCCTCACAGCTTAGTTTTGATATGAGATTAAGACAACTGGCCCCTTTCTTTTGGCATTTATTTGTTGTTCCAAACTCATTCTGACTTTACTTTCTTGGTGGCAGGCAAGGGAAGGCTGCCATTTCTCAAATTTTATATAATTTAAAATTATTACTAACATAATGGAAAAAATGCAAACAGACCCCTGAACAATCGCTTGTTTGCAAAAGCCTTTTTGGATTTTAATTTTTGAAATTAGATAGTTCAACTATTAGAACCATTCCAAAAAAGGATAATTGAACTTGAATCTAATAGGTACCGAGAAAAACTACGTAAATGGATTCAAGTCTATATATTCTTAACTAGATCTAAGTTTGGGTTTCAATATTTAAATGGATTAATCGTGTGAATCTAGATCTAGATCTGAATACTAAAACTCACTCTAATTTAGACCCACAGTGTATTACTATATTATTATTTAAATGAAATATTTTGCAAATAAATTATATATACACTTTATATAAAATATATAATTTTAAATTTATAATTTAACCGATAAACATATTACTACTAATTTATATTTTTTTACTTAGTTTAAATGTTTATATCTTATAAATTATAAAGATTATAGGTATCAATAAATGGGTATTGATAAATCCAAATATGAGAACTAAATTATAAACCTGCGTGAATTTTGGTTTTAAGTCTAGATCTCTTTTTGTAATAAGATAAAATACATTCCAGACTTACTCTATTACCATCCCTAACTCCAAAAAGTCATAATTGAAAAATGTACTTGCAATTTTCCCTTCCTATAATTGCACCAAAAGAAGTAGTTGCTGAGAAGTGCAGATCATAAATGAGATAATGGGCCCTAATCTCAATTAAGTTATATTAAGGAGACGAGCAATAATAATTATCACTCTTACAGGGATCTTGGTACGCACGATACAGCACAAAATAGTAAAAGGTTCAAGAGAACCATGTTTGAAAGATCAAATTCCACCACAGTCCCCCTGGATAATTACAAGAAAATATTTTAACAAAATATTATTTGGTTAATTATTTTTGGTTGATATTTGATGTGAATTGGTCCTTTTTGTATGGCCCACATCTAGAAAAGAGACAGTGACGTGGCCCACCATGATTGGCCAGGTCAGAAATGGAGACAGCTTTTTGGCATGTGGCACAACACTGAACGCAGGGATGTTCTCCGTCTGACTTTTGGCGGATATATAGGAAGCTCCCTTGCTGGCATTGTTCATGGGTCGGCCGGCAGGCCGGCTGGCTTTTCTTATTTTTGACTTCTTCTAAACATGCACTGTTCACATGGAATTTATACTCTTTTATTGATATATCAATTTATTATTTATATTTTCTTAATAATTAAGTGATCAACAACCATAGTTGTGATTGCCCGATTGGCACACAAGAAAGGGAGAGAGAGAGAGATAACGATGCTGTTTCATTAGACCCAAAAAAGTTGGGTTTTTTGGGTTTTAATTTTTAGTATTTTCTGTAATTTGATTTAATCCATTTCAGAGGCGAAAGAATTTTCTGAGAAATTCCAAAATTAATTTAGTGATTCATGAGTATTTTTCTTTTTAATTATTATTAATTTTATAGTGATGCATTTTAGTTTGAGACGAGTTTCATATTCAATCAATTAATATTTTCACAATTTGGTTTTGCTAATTAGATCAGCTATTCCTTCTGAATTATCTAGTTCAAAAATTCAATTTTTTAAAACAAAAGAAGAAAAAGGGTGCAAAATTGCACTTGGTACGAGCTAATTTAATTTCTTAAAAAATTAGAAAGTATTAAATTTTAACTTTTTGTGGGGACTTAAACTTTTTTAGGTTATGTTTTTGAAAATAAAAAATAAAAAAAAAATTATTTGACTTACAATTTCAGAGACGTAATTTTTTAAAAAGTTTTAATATTATATCTTTGTCTTAAATCAATTTTTGAGAGTGGCAACAAGTGATATATAAGATTCTTTATAGTTACTATTAAATAACTTTAATTTAAATATTTTTAATCCCCGATTCAAATTCAACTAATTATTATGATGTATAACTCTTAGTAAATACTATTAAGTATTTTATACTTATAATTCAAACTTAACAAGTTATTAGAATTAATAATTCAAAAATTATTACAAATATTAATCTTATTAGCATGACTAAAAGGTCGTGAAAAATGCTATTATTATTATAAATATAAATTAATATTATTAAATTAAAGGAAATAAATCTTTAAAAAAATATGTGACTTCGATTGCTTATAAATGTTAGTGGAGAAAGCCTTCGCGTTTTACACGAGTTTGTGACATTTACATGAGGTATCAGGATTCATGAGTCATTTTTAAGTTTATTATTAAATTTACAATGAAAAATAAATACAATTTTATTCCTAAATTAATATCGAAAAATACATCTTGCATAATTACGTTCTTGAAAAACACAAGAGTTTCACGTTTTAAAATTTTTTAACATAATTAATATATTCATCAACAACTTTAAACTTTCCCTTCCTATGGACAATTAAAACGAAAGGAAAATAAATATTGAAACCAAGAAAAAAAATTCATAATTAGCGTAAGTTACTCCAAGATATTAGCCCTTAGCTCTGGGGACGTGGGGTCCGCGTTTTACACGAGGCTCATGATTTTGACACAAATTAATGTTTCGTGATTACTATTTTCTAATCACTAAAAAAAATATTTTTAAGTTAATTTGAAATGGGTTTCCATGTGACATCAATCTTTTCATACTTCTTGTTTGGTTAACTTACAACGAGTCTTTTCATTTTGAATTACCTAGTTGAAAATTTGTCAAATTTAGTCAATTCAATTTGTATGTTGTACTTGCCAAAATACTTTTTAGAAGTCCCAGTTTGCATCTGGTCGATGTTTCTAAAGCAAATTTGATGGCATAAGATTCAAATAGTTTCCCTTTCTAAAAAGTTACTTTTCACCACTTTTGAGGTAACTTTTTGTTTTTTTATAATAACTAAACAACTTTTATCAAAACTATTTATTTCTGAGATGGGTTTTTTTTGAAAATTATGGAGAAAGCAAACATGTCCTAACGTAAACTATAATTTTCTTAACCAATTCAAACACGGGACAGAGACCGGGATGGGAAAGCCAACCACTCTCCTCTCCTTCCTTCCATCCCTTGCCTTTCTTGCTCCCGTTGTACAGTTGCTTTCATTTTAATGTTTTACTGACAAATAATTAATTGACAGCTTTAGCAGTATTTTGATGCTTGTAGCGAATAATTAATTCAAAGCTTAATCCACAATTAAAAAGGATGATTAGATAATAACTCCGAGTTTAGGACCCAAAAGTTCGGATAAAAGATTTATCCGAGGAAACTAGTTTAATAGCTAAAGTATCCCCACTTTAATATTCAATTTCAATTTTTTTTTACTTACAGAAATATCTAAAGTGTGAAATTAATTACCAATAAGCCCTTCAATCTTAAATCATGGACAATGTTATTTTCTTTCAAAACTTGAATTATTCAAAAATTATTTTAAGTTATTTAAGATACAAAATAATTGTATTTTATATTTTATGTTAGTCCTAAACTCTATTCATATAAATTTATAAAAGTACTTTATAATTTAAAAAAATTAACTAAATAAATATTTTTACACCTTTTTCTTTGAAAAAAGTTATTCCTTATATTTTTACGATTGAATTTTTTAATAAAAGTATTTTTATAAATTTAAAAAAGAGATTTTGTTTTCAAAGTTGTACATTTTAAAAAAAATTATTATCGATTTGCAATAATATTATTCATAGTACTGTTAATAGATCATATTCGAATTGGTTTATGATAAGTCCTATACTTAAGTTTGATAATAATATGTTATATACAAATCTAAAATGAAATCCCTTAAAATATAGAGATGGTGTTGCCATATTCAAATCTAAATAATTTATTTCTAATTATTTTGAATTATTGTACATTTATTATTTTACACTTTCAAAAATAAAATTCAAAATAAAAATAATAAATTATTAAAATATGAATTAATAAATAATTTTAGAATTTAAAATTATTAATATAATATAATTACACTTCATTTATTATAAATGTTACATTTGGAGTTAGCTTACTGCCACTTGTAATACATAATAATTATATTGTAGTAAAAGTGCACCTCCTTTGTTTTTTTTTTTTAGAATTTATTGACATATAAATACAAAATAATGGATATATATATATGTATTAATTATGACATATATAATAGATTATATTATGTATGTTATCTATACACACACATACATACATATATATATATATATATGAATCCAAATTTTTAAGATATTAGACTAGATAAAATTTATATTCAATTTTTTTATTTCAAATTATAAATTTTAATAGAATTATGTTACTTGAATTTTTTACAAAGTAAAAATTTTAAATAATTAAATCAAATTTACATAATTAAAATCCGATGTATTAACTGGCTAATTGTTGCAAACACATTCTTCGGTTTTCGAAAATTTGAAACAGTTTTTAAAGACAATTTCACTTAAAAATATTTCAACTAGTTTCCAATTATTTCTATTTTTAGAAATATCATTAATAAGAAAATAGGAAAATAAGTAATATTAAAACGATTCACCCACCATATATAATCATCTCCATGCGTTACACGTGTCATAATATTGCAATATGTTAAGACAATATTGGGCAACTCATTCTCAATCTTTGAATTAAATGTTTTTGTTTAGAAAAAATTCCTTGATAGGTTTTAGTATAAGTTTTAGTCATGTCAAGACATATATCGTAAAATGTACAAAAATATATATGTATCATTTAGACAGTGAACAAATTAAGTAAATCATTAAAAGTCATAATATATATCTCGTAACACTCAAAATCAAGTAGGAATATCAGAACAGAGTATTATTTTAATGGCAGAGTATATCATACTAGAGACATCACATAACAAATCTCAAATCAAAGCTTTCTTTTCACAACAAAGCGTATCTTATAAGAGGTATCGGATATCACATATCAAATTAGAATCTCAAATCAACAAATCATTGTAGATCATGCTCGAATATCTTGAGCTAAAGGCATCACAAACAGAATTATAGCATATTAGAACATAGATCTCCCATTGCATACATAAAATAAGATTTATAAAAAAGGCATGTTTCAAATATTTTTACACAATCAACATGTACTTATTCATTTCAAATCAAAAGCAAAACTATATAACATTTCAAATTGGCTCACTGCATGTCAAAAATAATTCTAGTATACTTGTCTCAAACTTTGTTATTCAAACTAATAAATCATATTATAACAAATAATTTATTCATATCATAAAACTCATTTTTATAATAAACAACTCACTAATATTCAAAACACATACATAAAATAAGTATTATTTCTTATAGTACAAGTAGGAATTGAAAGGTTCGAATTTTTGTAACGATGACTCAACAATCAAAATATGGATCCTCATGTCTATCTACAATCACAATCACAATAACAAAGTATTAATATTGAAGTCAAAATTTAATTAATTAAAGGCTTGACTACTTAAATCGGTTCCTAATTGTAACACATTAAAGGGGTGTGTGTATGTGATACTCTTAGGCGAATCCCACATTGACAAAATACGGGAGAGATGCTGGGCTTATAAGAGACTAGAGACTACTACTGAATAACTTAGCTTTAAACATTTTGGCCCAGCGGTTCAGGCTCAATAAGTTGTTAGGACCAGTAATTCTTAGGTCGTTACAAATAGAATCAAAGTCAATTCGCATGCAATCTTGAATGGTGGTGGGGTAAATCTTAGCGAGGACGCTAAATCCCAAAGAGAGGGATGTATATGACACCCTAAAGGGAGTGTGTGTGTGTGTGTGTGTGTGACACTCTTAGGTAAATTCTATATCAACAAAATACAAAAGAGATATTGAACTTATAAGAGACTAAAGACTATTACTAAACAATTTGATTTTGATATTTTGGACTAGTGGTTTAAACTCAACAAATTGCTAAAGCAGTAGTTCTGGGGTCATTGCACTAATCCTACTTCAGAATCTTAGCACGTATCTCGATGTTCATTACCTAATATCCAAATCCAAAATAGACAAAAAATATGAACTAATTTCACATTAAAACCCTTAAATTGAAGTGAATTAATCTTAAATATCCTTGAACCGCCTTGAATTGGCTCTAAATACCATTAAACTAGCCTAAACTGGCTTTAAACATCCTTGAACCAACTTGAACTAACTTCAAACAACACTGAACCAACCAAAATTGGTCATAAATTGTCATGCCCCAAAACCAAGCACATGACTGACACTACGGCTACATCATCAACCTTAGTAAGTCTCAAACAAATCAACATTTATAATATACAAATTAATATAATTATCACAATTCATACAATTAGAAGAACCTTGTTTGAAAAATAAATAGAAGCAACTTCACAGAAACTCGTGTGCTCGCTTGGAAAAGTGATCAGAAAGATGAGGCTACACTATGATCTGAAAAATATTGAAAAAGAGGCGAGTATAAAATTCAGTAAATGATAATATAAGCTCTAACATACTAGAACATGCATTGTAAAGCATGCCAAACATATAAATACAACAAAGCGGTGAGGAAACAAACATATCATTGTAAACCACACATATATGCGTCATAAATTCAAAAATATATAGGAGTATTAAAGTATCAGAATCTCATTTTACGATAAAGCGTATTATATCGGAGATATCACATGTTATATATTATATCAGGATCTTATATTGAATCAAAACCAGAACTAGAGCTAGAACACACATAAAGCATGTAATGCTGAGACAAAATTGTGTTCGTCTAATTGAAACTAGAGCAACTCTCAGTATATGATTTTTAGAAAACACAAACATACACATAGTAAAGACATACTTTTAGATCAAAATCATGTATTTCATAAACCTTACTAAAAATTTCAAAAAAATGAATACTTGTCCCATTTTTTAATTTCTAAAACCAATGACGCATATCATAACATATAATAATGACTAGAGTTAAAACACATATATAAAGTATTATCACTTACAGTATGAGACAAATCCGAAAGCCAAAATCTCTTAATAATCTTAGTGGTCGAAATGTGTTTCTTTAAGAGTATCTGTAATCAAAAGAGTATAATAGCAAAACCAGAACTGAAATGTGAACCAAAAAGGACCGAAAACATGAACTTATTTCACATAAAAACCATTAAACTAGAGTGAACCAATCTCACATATTCTTGGATCAACTTGAATTGGTCCAAAACGCTACTAAATTGAATTTCAGATAAAAGTATTTAGTTTTACAATTTATTTAATAAAAGTTTTCACAAGCTATAATTTTTGAAACTTCTGAATTAGAATTTTAATTTTTAAAAAATATTAGACATTTTAAAATTATAAAATTTTTATTCTTAAATTTTAAAAAATACATTGTAATTTTAATATTTTTGGAGGGTTAAGAGTTCTAGAAAACCTAAAACAAAGTGTCCTCTAAATATTTAAATTCATAATTTTTAAATTTTAAATTCGCTAAAACTATTTCTTTATAAAAAATGTAAAGTTAAAATATTTAATATCAAACATTTTTTTTTAAAGAAAAAAGGATGGGGTCCACGGTACTTTTTAAAGCACGTAGCTGGTGGCGAATGATTGGAAGCTCAAAAGTTGCCAACCCGCGGCCCGCGCCCTTCGCGTTCGGCACGTTCCGAGATCGGACGTTTCATTTTCATTTGTCGAGTCACCATCATACGGCAATAACTTAATATATTTTAATGTGCATTTTTCGGATATTATTTGATAGTTATTTTGAACTCAAATTTTTTTTAAAATCGAGGAAATAATAATTTTTATTTTTTAAGAAAATTTAAATATTTACCGTTTATGAATACGTAAAAAAGAGAAAAAACAAAGCAAGTTACGATTTACCACATGTCGGGTCGGACAAAAGGTTAAAAATGTAAAAAGATGATCTCAATTAATGCACCCTGCCAATCCGGCCTCCAAAGTAAAAACAAAAAAAAAGTAAATAGAGAATAAAATATTTACAAAGAAGGAAGAGTAATAAATGTTGAACTCTGCTCTGGTCCTCGTTAATAAGTGGTCGGTTCCTATTACAATTTATTTTATTAATTTAAAATTCTAGCAGTGATATAGTGCATTACCACAAAGAGAATTAATTAAAAGAAGAAATAAATTTCTGTTTTTGTCATTTTTAATTAACGATTTTCTAAATATAATATTAGGACCGTGAGCACAAATTATGTTTTCCGCGCATGCTGCAAAGTCTGAGAAATTTCAAAGAAATTAATTCAAAAATCATTTTATTAGATTTAATTGCTCATAAAATAATTAATATTTAAAATTAAGTAAATATTATTTAATTTTAATATAAGTATATATTTTTTAGCAAAAATGCTTACATTATTTTAATTACTCAAATACTTAACCGACCGTGATAATTTTTTAATAAAGCTCTCACAGCTAATGAATGTTCTCAAAAGAGAGTTTAAAGAAATATAATTATTTATGTCATGTAGTGCTATTTAATATTTTTATTTTTGAAAATGTCAAAAGTTAAAAAATAAAAATGATAATAAAAAAGATAGGGGATGAAAACGGAAATAAATAATAGCAATTTGGCGAGCCCCTGTCCCCGTCCCAAGTTCCTTTCCTTCACGCCAACACCATGACCCAGGAGAACTCTCCGCGTAATCAAATACTAAGCCCCTTTCTCTCTCTCTAACTTTCTGTATATCTCTCTCACTCGGAGTTTCAAACGTAACCCACGAGACCGGGTAGACGAGGTGCTCTGTTCCAACACCATTGCTCGCCTCCTCCCCTGTACGTTCTTGCTCTCTAAACTTTCTCTCTCTTACGCTTCTAAATCGTTGTGGGCTGAAGTCGTCGTCCTTTTTATATTCGTGACAGAGTCATCATGGGCCTTGTAGTTGTTTACAGATCTTGCTTTCGTTTAAATATACCTAGAACAACTATATATATATGTATGTTCGTCTAGCTCTGACTCGTATATGTACGCGTAGTTTGGTAAGTTCTGGGCCTACCTTTCATATATGAGGATTTGAATTTCCTTCCCTCTCTATCTCCTCGCGTCTTGTTTTTGGTGCATCTGAGGCTTTAACTGCCGATTGTTCCAGGTAACGTTTTGCAAATCATTAACGGGTTCAGCTTTCTTTGCCTTTCTGTGAGCTCCGTGACTCTGTAGTTCTATTTCTCTTTGCTTTTTAGGGCTTATTTGGTTTTTGAGATCTTTTCTTTTTTACCGGCCTTTCTTCTTTTATTTCCAGGGCGGTTAGTTATTTTCATTTTCCTAACGGTTTTGTTATTGGAAGAGAAATTTTGGGGGTATTTGTTAAAGAGTGAGGTGACTCATTGGAATCATCTCCTAATCTTGAAATTTTTATTTTTATCTTATAAGTTCGCTGTATTTGTCTTTGTCCAATTTGGTTCGGAGACATGCATTTTCTTAGTTGTATGTTTGAAATTGTATTTTATTCTTGACCATGAATTCATATTTGAGTAATGATCCTTCGGGTATTGTTCTTTTCGCAATATTTGTCTTACATGATTGTTTTACCAAACGATGTGTTAGTATCTCGCTTTCAACCGAGTTTCTTGATTTAGTGAGTACTTGGAATTTTATGTTGTGGTTTTAGATGCCACTTACAAATCTGGAATTTGAAATTCACTGAAGTTTATTTGAGATTGTTGTTTAGTATGAGATATTATGTTTAGATTTGAACTCCTACATCTGCCCCTTCTAGTTCTAGGCCGTCCAATTTCAGTTTCTTCTAGACAATATTTGATCTCCGTCTTCATGTTTGACTAAGTTGTGGGTTATTTTGTAGATTTCATTAAACCTTGGTGTGTTTTGATACTTTCAGGTGATGCAAATTTACTAAGCCAAATTGCATTTGAGTTTGCGAGGGGGGAAGGAGTCTTAGTTGGCCATTGACTGGAAATCTGAGATTGTTCCATAAGTTAATTGTTGACGTTGAAGTCTAGAAGATTTTCCAAATGCTAAATGCTAACAGGGCAAGAAGTCAGCCTAGATCAACTCGATCTGTGTCTTTAGGAGGTAAGCTTCCTTTTCTGTTCTGTTGTTTAACTGTAAAGTTTTCTCCCCGTCACTTTTTGGTTTGTAAAAGTTAATTTTCTTCTTCTTACAAGAACTTATAGAATATAGATTAAATCAACTTCCTTTTTTCTTCCCATTCCTGTATTATGTATTTGGCTTGCTTCACTAATACTCTTCCTGTAATTTTGTCTCTTTCATTCTCTAATATTGATGGGTGGATGGGCCATGGTGTGTAGTTTCGGAATGGTACATTCTGTTTGCAATTTGCAAGATGAGATTAATTGTTGCTGTGTACACATTCAAACTGCCAAAGCTTTAAGCTTTACCGTGGCAAGTTGATAAGAATAGAGTTACATCTATGATACTGAACCACACCTCAGGCTGTATCCATCATATGTGTGCGCGCGCGTGCGCGTGCGTGTGTGACACACACACAAAGTTGTATACAAAAATGTGCTTTTATTGTACTGGGAACGAATTTTATAATCTTCTTTTATAGTTGTCATATTCTATATGTTTTGTCATTTTTTTTTACTGTATCTATGTGTAGGTATGGATTATGCAGACCCAAAGAAGAAGAACAATGTTGTAGGCAAAGTTCTCTTGGCTGCTACACTAACAACATTGTGCATTATCATGCTCAAACAATCTCCAAGTTTTACCAGCCCAAGCCTGGTAACTCCCAAATTTCTTTATTTAAAATTATTTTGTCTTATGGTTTGTGTTATGCATTCTCATGCTAATTTACCAGTGTGGTTCTTTCCCTCTCTTTATTTCATGCAGACAAACACTCAAGTTTTAACAGGAATAAACATGCGTTAGCTGTTGCATATTTTTTATGACCTTTTCTGAAAATAATTTTGAATGGCTTCTGAATGCAGTAATTAGGGAAAAAGTCAGCATTTCCGTATGTAACTCAGAGCTCACTTATCTGACGCATGCGAAAGAACGGCCTTCTAATATTATCTTCCTTCTGCAGAATATGCATTCAAGTGAAGAGCTACTCATTTGTCACATTATCCTTAGATGCCATGTTTGACAAAGACCACTCCTTGGAATTTCTTTACAAACCACCATTTAATTTCCTACTGAGTAATAAATGGGTCTGATAGATGTTTGCTCTTCTTCCTACTTATTGCACATTGAAATATAGCTTTACAAGCATGCTTAATTTTTTCCCTTGTACTTTTAGGTGCCATTATGTTTTGGGCCATTAGGACACTTGAATACATTCCTGTACTCACATGCACTGGTAGCAAGAGATTGATATTGTAAGAAAATCCACCTTTATGATTGGTGCTGAAATGCTTCAACAGCAAAAGATAAACATGTGGCAACTGGCAAGCAAAACCCACTATTTTATAAGAAAGTGGTGGCCCTATATATGACCACATGTAATAGTTGGATTGGATTTCGTTGTATGCAGTGAGTATAATTTGTTACCATGGTGAATGCAAAATACAACAATGTAAAGCACAATTGATTTTCTTTTCTTGATGAGTAAGAGAAGCTTGTATTTCCCTTCCCTTATGAGTAGGTGAGCTTGTAACAACGAATAACGTTAATGTGGCCTCCAGTATTTTCCTCTGCTCTGGTTTATGGCTTAGAGCTATTTTTCTTCCCTTGCAGATGGTCCTTAATGAAATTACAGGAACTTTGCAGATAATTTGATCTGTTGTTTCTGCATAAACAAGAGGGGTTTTCACACTCAATAGGGTGCGAAAATCTACACCATCTTTGGAGGATGGTTGATTGCTTTAGAGTTTCAATGTATTTGAAGAAAAGCCAAGTTACATTTGGGCAATTATTAGGGGATGTTTGGTGCTTGGTTGTTTTGGTTTCTATAGTGGGCTTTTGAGCGCAAAAGGCAGAAAAAGCCATGAGCTAGGATTTTGTAGCTTCTGGGCCCAAAATTTCAAAAACCCAGGTATTAAACACCCCTTAAATATGTGGAGATATATTGAATTTGAAATATACACATTTGCCCAACTAGTCTGGAAAGATTAGATGTTTTTATCAGTATTGAATGGTTTTTCAGCATAATTTCAAATTAAAAATTGTGACAAAGCTTCAGTTAGACCAAATCTATTACCTGTCTTTTTGATAGTATATCTATGTAATACTTTTGCCCGTCATGTTCAAATTTTCTCTGTTTGATTCATAGAGATCTTTGGGAAGGAGATATGGAACATTTGGTTGTTAAATGATTGTTTGTCATTGGAATGACCGTAATAACATTCTGAATTTTCTTTTTGATGACCATTCAGCCATCAAAAGGACCCATGCCATTCATTGTAACAATCCTTCTTTTTTTTTTTTTCCTCTCATATTTACCTTTTTTTCTCCTATCTCCAGTTCTCCCGTCACGAGCCAGGAGTTACTCATGTTTTAGTAACAGGAGGTGCTGGATATATTGGTTCACATGCTGCATTACGACTTTTGAGGGACTCTCATCGTGTAACTATAGTGGTATCTTCTTTTTCACATTAAGCACTCATAATCTTTGTTTATCAATTCCCTCCTTCAATGCTTCTTAATTTAGGTTTTCAAGGAGAAAGTATTCTGGTTTTGCAGGACAATCTCTCTCGGGGAAATCTGGGTGCTGTGAAGGTTTTACAGGAAATATTTCCAGAACCCGGGAGGCTCCAGTTTATTTATGCAGACTTGGGGGATGCAAAAGCTGTATCCTGATTGCCATTTTTGAATGATATAAATACAAGGTTTCTCGTTTATTTTTTTGTAAACCTCTAAGTGTGCTACTGTTTTCATAGTTTCCTTAAATCAAAGTTTTAGGTGAATAAAATATTCTCTGAAAATGCATTTGATGCTGTGATGCATTTTGCTGCTGTTGCATATGTTGGAGAAAGCACTCTTGATCCCCTGAAGTAAGTGTTGGTGAATTTAATTTTGAGATTTTTGTGTTTCATTTAAACTGGGCACTTTACACGTTCTGCATATTCCCTTAAAATCATCTGATGCTGGATGCATTGAACTACCTTTGCATATGTTTGGGAAGAAAGCCTTTATGCTTTGAAGATTTGGTTCATTTATGTTTGAGCTGTTTATAAAAACGGGTATACAATTTCTGCAAGTTGCCATTGTTAGCGGAAGTAGATCTGAAACTTGAGTACCACCAAAACATTAAATTGACTTCTAGTGTTTTACCATGTTAGTATTGTTATTATATTCTTTATTTGTTAACCTGTTCATGCCTCCATAATTATCTTGATGGGAGGAGCCAAACTAAATGATTAATTGAAATCTGTATAAGATTCTTTAGTAGGCAGATAAAACCTAGGCTACTTCCAAATTATCAAAGGAACAACTACAAAGGAAATCATCTGAAAGTCATGCTTCCAGTCCTTGTATATGACATGGTACCGTCAAATTTTATTATAGTATCTTCCCATCAGGCACCCAGGTCATCCTTAAGATACTGTCCTGTCTTCATGTTGCACAGCCACAATATGGGTTCTTGGATCAGCATTTGGTTTAAAGGTAAAGAAACCTTATCATGACTTTGTGCTCTTGTGCTTGTGAATAGAGCCTTTCATTACAATTGCACAAAGCTAGAGAAGAAAGAATTCTTCTGAAAAAGATTTTCTCCTCCTCTGATTCCATCTCATATTTTTTGTGCATTATGAAATGCTCAACTACAATAAAGTGCAATACACTCCAAACTCTCTCCCGTGTATCATTGTTGGACATGGGATGAGGCATTGCAAATTCTGGAAATTAATAGTGGGGTATTTGTGGGATCGGGCATGGTAACTGTAATGATTATGTGGTGGGTCCCGTAGGATTGGATATAATGCGAGTGAATATTGTTATTAAGATGTCTTTGGTTAGGCATAGGATATAAGAGGGGACAAGAGGGAATATTGAAGAGAATTAAAAATTTAAGAGATTTGCTTCAGATCATGGCTGCTGGACTACACTTCAATAGCTGTGCATACAATCATTTAGCTGGGGATTCCAAGTAACTCCTGCTTCACAGGGTGGGAGATTGGATTTCGAAAGAAAACTAAATGCCAAACATCATGTAGGGAGTCTAGACAGACACATCTGTAGGATTTGGTTGGTCCAGTGGTTGGCCAAACCACTGAAACAATGTACCGGACATGGTCTAATTGTCTTGCCTGGTCTCCTCCAGTCAAGTGAACAGAGATATCCTATACATGCTGAGATCACGTGAAGGAAAATTTCCTGGATTTGATGCAGTGATATTAAATTGTGACTTGGGCATCATCAACTTTAAACATATAAATGTGTGAGAGTTAGGGCTTTGTATGCTTGATTTTCTTCTAGAATCTGCAGCATCATCAAGAGATATAACCAATGGACTATCCTTTTTCCACTGGATACAAAATCCCTATAAGTTTCTTGGTCCCTGCACCATTGTGGCCACAGTCTTGTATCTGTATGATTACCCCTAAGATTTTGTGGATTTTATTAATGTGATCTGCAAAACTTCGTTTCTTGGTTTATGCACCCATACGATTACTTGCAAACCTTTGACTTGCAATTTGTGAAGATAAAAAGTTGAGTAAATTGGTCTTTTGGTTTCTGATCTAGAATCATTATCCCTTAATGGTATACGTGTTAATAAATTATCAGTAAAATTTTTAAATAACAGAAAATATTCCATTAAACAATTGGGATGGACTTCATTGGTACAATTGCAGCATGGCTCATATTTTTTCTTAAGAAACATATTTGTCAGTTGCTTGGATACATTTTGGTCAGACTGTTTCTGTTATTAACATGTTGAGTGCATTGTTTATCTTCTTATCATAATTATTTATTTTAATTTGGCAGAAACATCTGATCAATTTACTTAAGATTGATACAGATGTCTTTATTTTCTCTAGGATTTGAATTTGAACAGCTTAAGGAATTGGACTAACTCACTGACTGTTAATTATTAATCGAATGGAAGCTATATCTTGTTTACTCATTATATTTATCTGATTATACAGGTATTATCACAACATTACATCAAATACATTGTTGGTATTAGAGGCAATGGCAGCGCATGGTGTACAGACATTAATTTATTCTAGTACATGTGCAACTTACGGAGAACCTGAAAAGATGCCAATTACAGAAGAAACTCCACAGGTGAAGATTCTATAATTGCTTCTTTATGCGTATTGCAGATTTGTTAGTGGTTATATGCTTTACAATAAGTTTGGAGATGCACTGCTGAATGACTCCTCTCTTCTTGGATACTTGTAGCTTCCCATTAATCCGTATGGAAAAGCAAAGAAGATGGCTGAAGACATTATTCTTGATTTTCATAAGAACTCAAATATGGCCGTTATGATCCTAAGGTAGGTTTCTCAGCCTGTAGAAATATTTCCATGGTCCTTTCTTTTTAATATTTTTCAAATTGAAGTGGCTCAAACTCAATTTTTCTAATTTGCAGTGTTTCTTCCTCTCAAATTATGTTATATGTCCTTTAAACTTTACATCTCTAGTAAATTTCCAGTGTTTCTTACAGCATGATTTGGTATTTAAAATTTATCCATGTGTTCTTTATACCTTAAAGATTTACCTCATTGTTATTCAAGCCACATATGTTCTGTGTAGATATATTAATTTAAGCATCACACTCCAGTGGATATAATATGCATCATTTCCCTGAAATCTCCTTTGTGAGGAGTTGATGTTGTTCCAACAAATCTGATTGTTGCAATGTTCGTCTACCAGAAGGATTTGCTTTCCACTTTACCTTCGAAAATAATTTATATGCTCTGAATCCTCTTGTCAAATATGGTGTATGTATAATTATTCTTTTGCAAGCTATAAGGCCTACTTCCTTTGGTATTATCATCTAACCAGTTTATGACCTAAAAAATTTAGTAATTGGCTCATTTGTGATTATACATATTTTCAGATACTTCAATGTAATTGGTTCAGATCCAGAGGGTAGGTTAGGAGAGGCTCCTAGACCAGAACTGAGAGAGCATGGTCGGATATCTGGTGCTTGTTTTGATGCAGCTCGGGGTATTATTCCTGGACTTAAGGTATACTCAATTCTGTCTTCAATTCCTTTCTTTCATGTTGGTAATGAATTTTGTGTATGTTAGAGCTGATCTTTTTAATCTGTGTAGTCTTGTTACTTAAAATTGGAATATTGGAGCCTGCTGCAATTTAAGATATGCATAACTCAGGAAAACCTGCCTATTTTCTTTGAAAGAAGATCACGTTAAAATGAAAAAATGCCATAATTTCTTCGAGGCTTTCAACTTAGATAATCAATCTGATGTTTTCCTGGCCTTTTTGTACAGGTTAGAGGAACTGACTATAAAACTCCTGATGGGACTTGCATTCGGGACTATATTGATGTTACTGATCTGGTTGATGCTCATGTGAAAGCACTCGAGAAGGCGACACCTGGAAAAGTTGGAATTTATAATGTAGGAACAGGAAGAGGTAATGCTCTTTTTCCCCTAAAGATAGCATTTGGGTTAGGTTGGGTTGGGCTCATTTTGAGCTCATCTTCAGGGTCCTCCTACATGTGGTGGATGACGTGGAACATGTAAGATGACACACAGACTTAATATCTTGTTATTCATAATCAATTAGAATAAAAATAAGATGATGTCATTTTAAAATTTTGCAACTTCATTTCATAATTTGATTTGACAACTTGCTATGATGATATGATAACTCTTTATGATAAAGTGGTGATATAATTTTAAGAAATTAAAATAGAATCATGTGTTGGCTTATTTTGGTGTATAGCATGTTGTTAAATAGGCCATAACTCAATCCAGAATCTTGGATTATTTCAGACGAGTCATTTTTGACTTTGGTGGAAAAAATTATATGACCAAGCCTAACACTTATGGATGGGTTAGAGTTTGGGTGGCATATTGCCACTTTTATCTTTCACATGTGAATGAGATCAGATTTCCAATCAAAAAGCGTTTTATTTCTCACAATTGTTCCTGGGTCTAATCAGGTAGATCGGTCAAGGAGTTTGTTGAGGCATGTAAGAAGGCAACAGGGGTGAGTATCAAGGTCGAGTACCTTGCGCGCCGACCTGGTGACTATGCTGAAGTATTCAGTGATCCAACAAAGATCCGCCGTGAGCTGAACTGGACAGCAAAATACACTGATCTTCAAGAGAGTCTGCAGATTGCGTGGAGATGGCAGAAGTCGCATCGCCAGGGGTATGGGTCTTCTTTAACGATGGCTTCTTAATATATATGCAACTCTCAGAGCAGAAGATTAATGCAGAAAATGGAGGAGACCCCATGTTTAGCAGGCTTTGTCTTGCCTTTGTTTAACACAGAATAGGGGTTCCATGGCCAAGCATTTTGGTATAATTCTTTTTGATTTCTATGGAGTTATATGGAGTAGAGTAGTAGGAAGCCAGCTCATTAATTGGTTTTATGTATTCCATACATTGCAAAAGCAGATAAATAATATTACTAGTCGGGTATGGCAGTTTTAATGCTGATATTTCTGTCATTCTCCTCTCAAATATCTCGACTTTTGCTAGCACATGGAAGGATGTACAACTTGGAAAAATTAGGATGGAGACAAAATATACGTCCAGATCTGCAGAAAATGCACATGAGATTCTTAGCTTGGTACATGTTATGCGTTTTTATTTTCTTCCCCACTGTGGTAATTGTGCTTTTAACCGTTACAGATTTTTGTTAGAGTCTAGAATTTTTGTCCTTTGTTTTAAGTCAGTGAGACTAATAGCATCAGTCTCTGTAAATGTGATCCTTCTGACCTTTTTTATTAAGAAATGACTGAACTAAAAAAGTTAATGATGGGGACAAAGACAATGATAAACATCCCTCTTTATTTGAAGAATTCACCTGGGAAAGCACCTTTAGTTTGGGCAATATCGATTAGGAAATATGGGTGATAGTAGAGAACTGATTATGCCTTGAGATAATTAGATTAAAACTTAAAAGATGACTACTGCAAGTCGTAGATCTGGCAAAACCAAGCAGCAGCGTGTATCAAAAGTGCTCTCTGTAAATAATGCTTTCCTTTCCGTGAAGCTAATGAAAACCCAACCCAAAATAGGGAACGTCTTCTCAAATGTCTTGGCCATGACAAGTGCACAACGTTTTTGGCTTGGATATTTTTATTAAATTTGTTTGTGATTTTTACTTGGAAAAGAAATTTCATTCCAAAGTGGCCTCCGCAGATGCACGTTCGAAAGCACGGGAGATTTTAATAAAATAAAAATATCATCGACGCTAATAGGGTTGTGAGTATGAGTGTAGTTTGGGCTGAGATCTAGACCTATCCAAATGCTTTTAGTCTGAAGTTTTAAAGATTCTTAGTCAAGCTGGAAGTATCATCGGCATGGATTTGGCTTTTAGGGCGAATTGCTTCATGACGCCATCGTCCTCCTTAGCCTGCATCATTTTAGAGGCCTGAACCACCGCACTGTTTGCAAAGCGAGTCCTCAAATCTACTCCAGGAAAGCTGTAAAGTTATAGCATGATGAAATCCCTTAAAATCACTTCCCTCTTGTCTTTGGGTGTGAAGAAATGTTATGCACAATATTCCATTTTTTCTGCAAACGTCTCTTAATAATTCATTTCCAGAGCCACAAATGTTCTGCTGTTCATAGCTTTCAATCTCTGAAGTTTATATCCACTAATACCAGTAGTTGTACAACGCAGATGGCGTTCTTCACCATGAATGACCTAATCGAGTCATGAAGATTGTCTCAAAGACTTCTTAGTCTCGTTAAATCCCGAAAAAAGGCCAACTTGGTTATCAAATTCTTACAAAGCTTTGGCTTCTAACAAGCCCAGGTCGGGGGTATAGTTTCCAAGCTCCCTGAGATTCTAATTTATTATCCTCTGGAAAACGCTAGAGCCCAAGATCTGTTTCTTTCGTTCTCTTGACATGTCTAAATATGATGTCACCAATATTTTTTTCAACTGTCCATCTCTACTGGCTAGAAGCTTGAAGAATTGCCTCATCCCTTTGTTTGATTTGCTTAGGACTTTCTTAGATGAACAGCAAGCAATCAGTGCAATCAAAGGCTATCCATATATTATTCTTTATGATGTTGTGAACAATATGTTCCCTAATCTGCTTTCATTGAGGAATAAAGGTGTTCCAGATTCCCATGTTTTGAAACTGATAAATAATTTAGTATTAATATTACACTCTACCCATAACTCGAGTGAGATGTAACAATAGAATAGGGTTTACCAACCTCTGATACTCGAGATTTACTAGAGAAGGCTAAATCTTATTCAACTATCGTAACTACTGAATATTCTATATAACTCACGTCTAAATAATTGAATAACATAACATAATTGACATAACATAACAGGATAATTAAGTCATTAATATAACTGAAAACATAATTTCTTTATGTAATTTCTCTTTCCTTTTATTTCTTTCCTTCTCCACCTTTCTTTTCTTCCTTCCTTTTCGTAAAAGTACTCTCTCGTGGACAAGTGGGGGCACATGCAACCCCACCTAATTATAACTCTCTCACTCTTTTTTTTTTATATATTCTTTTATTACTATTATTTGTTATTATTATTATTTTATATTCTTTTATTATTATTTGTTGTTGTTTTTTTTTTATTTTTTATACTAAATTTAAATCGTTAGTAATCCCACTAATTATACTTATACAATATAAACTATAGAATACATGATGAGTGTTTTGGATTGGGATATTACAAATCTATCCCCCTTAAAGAATTTCGTCCCCGAAATTCAGTTATACTTATGAAACAAACTGATGGAGATATTTTTTTCTTATATCTTCCTCACTTTCTCAAGTCATATCTTCTTGATTTTGATTTTTCCACAAGACTTTTACTAATAGTATTTATTACTCTAAACATCTTAAGTCCTTCTACTTACACTATTTTGGTTGTCAAATAAAATTTTTGCATTTAAACTTAATCAAAACCTTTAGTCAAATGGTTAATTTACTACACAAAGTTTTGTCTTAAAAATTTCAAATCAGTTCTTTAAATTCTCTTCAACCATCAATTTAACAAAATTTCTAATTACTATTAAAATTTTTTAAAAATTTTCAATCTACATTTTGGCTTATCTTCAATAGTTTAAATTTTCAAATTTAAGTTTTATATCATTAATAGTCATCCTTTAAATAATTATGCTCTTTTTGAATTCTTCAAACTTTAAACTTATTTCCATGATCGCATAAAATATATGCCTATAAATTGTAGTAGTTCGACTTGCTACCTAAGTCTACGTTCACTCCTCGAACTCCAACTAGCCGAGGTTCCACTAAGTCTCTTGCACTTGATGGAGGCAAGAAATCCCAAATACAAACAAAGTCCCTTGCACTTGGCGGAGGCAAGAAATCTCGATTACAAAACCTTTGATTTGGTGAGTTTCAAACACCAATACAAATAGAAATGAAGATGAAGTAGAAATGTAGCAATTCCTCTTAAGTAGAATTAGCTACCACTCATGTACAAAATGATCTCACTTCAAAGAGGCACTCTCATGAATAAAACAATTTCCTCTATACACTCTTTGATCTAGTAATAAATAATATAGCACAAAGAATTAGAGAGAGATTGAAGAGGTTTGAGAGCTTGTTGTTGTATCTTTCTCCCTTCAATCCATACTCCTTTTATAGGCAAAAACACCAAGAAGACATTGGCCTTTGTGGAAGACAAAATTATTTCTCAACAGTAATTGCACACTGGCTTGATTCAAAAATTCAAATAAAATAGCTCCGAATGTTCAAAAAAAAAATATTCTTGAATACTCCTCATTGAGTCTATTTTCAAATGCAAAAAGAATCATTCAATTATCATGCACCATTTGAGAGAAATCATCAAATCTTCAACGATATGCCAGACTGTAAAAATTGCTTTTGTCAAAAGTTGTTGGCCAAATTCAAAATTGTTTAGAAATTTGAAATTGTATTCAAAAATAACAAATTATATATATTTGAAAAGCTTATAACGTCTACTTTCATTCAAATTTGGATTCGTGCGAATTTGACTTTTATATTTTGAGATATTGTAAAAACACTGTAATATACTCATTTTGTCTGCTGACAATGCAACTCAGCAGAATGACCCACTTTGAAAAATTATATCTATCAAACTATAAGTGTAAAATGTGCAAATAATATATGCATTTAAAACTCAATACGTTTACTTTACAAATAAAATTAATTCAGAATTTTATTTATATTATAAATTATATTTTACTAATTAAAACAAATATCGTGCAGATTTCAAGAATGACTTTTTCAGAAAATAATATATGAGATTGATATAATAAACTGCTTTAATACAAAAGAATATATATGATGAATTGTATATCAAAATAAAGATATTTGAGTGTAGTTTCATATAAAATTGACTTTATAATTTTTTGACTTTTCTATTGTAAGATATAATTAATTTACTACACACATATCTAATTTGACAGCTTCACAATTTAGTACATGTAATGTATGTCGTTAAACAATAAACTTAATATTATAAATTGTCCATATTATTCGTTATATAAATATATAATAATTTTAATTTATTTTGTCATTATCATTAAGCACATATCATGTAATTTCTCCCCCTTTTTGAAATTATCAAAAGGATAAAATATATAAGCTCCCCCTCAATATATGCATGAAAATATTTAGAGATTTTTCTTTTAAAAAAAAAATTGATGCAAATAATATTAGCTGTATACTTGAGTCTATAAGACCAAGTTCTCTTTTAATAAAACAAAATCTTTCTTCATTAAGGGGTTTTGTAAAAATATCCGCTAGTTGATATTCGGTATTCACAAATTCTAGTGTTATGTCACATTTTTGAACATGATCTCTCAAGAAGTGATGTCTAATATCAATGTGTTTTGTTCTTGAGTGTTGAATAGGATTCTTAAAAATATTGATGACACTAGTATTATTACATTTAATAGGAATATGTTCATATTTAAATCCAAAATCTAGTAAGGTGTGTTTCATCCATAAAATTTGTGCACAACAATTTCCCGCGGCTACATATTCCGCTTCGGCTGAACGTAATGCAACTGAATTTTGTTTCTTACTAACCCAAGAAACTAAAGATTTTCCAAGAAAATGACAAGTTCTACTAGTACTTTTTCTATCTAATTTACATCCTCCAAAATCCGTATTCGAATAATTAGTAAGTTCAAAGAAGGTTTCTCTAGGATAAAATAATCCTACATTTACAGTTCCTTTAAGATATTTAAGAATTCTTTTGACGGCATGCAAATGAGATTCTTTTGGATTTGCTTGAAATCTAGCACACAAACAAACACTAAACATGATATCGGGATAGCTAGCAGTTAAGTACAATAAACTACCAATCATACCTCTATATAACTTGATGTCTATAGGTTTTCCATTAATATCTTCATCAAGTTTGATTGAAGTACTCATAGGAGTTCTCATGATCTTAGAATTATCCATCCCAAATCTTTTTAGTAGCTCTTTAGTGTACTTAGTTTGATTTATTACAATCCCTTCTTTGAGTTGTTTTATTTGAAAACCAAGAAAGAAATTTAACTCACCAATCATACTCATTTCAAATTCATTTTGCATAGATGAAGCAAATTTTTTACATAAAGATTCATTGGTAGCTCCAAAGATAATATCATCTACATAAATTTGAACAATAAGTAAATCATCATTTTCTTTTCATATAAAAAGAGTATTATCCACTTTTCTCATTGAAAATCTATTTTCTAATAAAAATTTTGAAAGCCTTTCATACCATGATCTAGGAGCTTGTTTCAAACTATATAAAGATTTTGAAAGTTTATAAACATGATCTACATTTTTCTTATTTTCAAAATCCGATGGTTGTTCAACATAAACTTCTTCAACAATAAAACCATTTAGAAAGGCACTTTTAACATCCATTTGAAATAGTTTGAAATTCATATGAGATGCAAATGCAAGTAATATTCTAATAACTTCAAGTCTAGCTACGGGAGCAAAAGTCTCTCCATAATCTATTCCTTCTTCTTGATTGAAACCTTGAGTTACAAGTCTTGCCTTATTTCTAATTATATTACCGGATTCATCAAATTTATTTCTAAACACTCATTTGGTTCCAATAACCGTGTGATCACTAGGTCTAGGCACTAATTCCCAAACTTTATTTCTTTCAAATTGATTTAATTCTTGCATAGCTAGAACCCAATTTTCATCATTAATAGCATCATTAATAGTTTTGAGCTCAATTTGAGAAATAAAAGACAAGTGTTCACAAATATTTTTCAATTGATTTCTAGTCTTCCTACAATCACTAGGATCACCAATAATTTGTTTCTTAGGGTGACTAGATTTATACTTCCAAGCTTTTGGCAAATCACTATGTGGAGTTTCATCGAAGTTTTCTATACTAGGGGGATTTTCAATTTCTTTTTCCTTATCATTAATATTTAAATTAACTAAATCATCATCAACATCATGATATATAACATTTTGCAAAAATGGATCAATTTCATCAAATGTAACATGCATAGATTCTTCAACTACATTAGTTCTTTTATTAAAAACTCTATAAACCTTACTAGTAATTGAATAACCTAAAAATATACTTTCATCCGATTTTGCATCAAATTTGCCAAGATTATCTTTAGTGTTTAAAATAAAACATTTACATCCAAACACTTTAAAATAATCAATCTTAGGGTTTCTATCAAACCAAAGTTCAAAAGGAGTTTTCTTAAGAATTGGTCTAATAAGAACTCGATTTAAAATATAACAAGTTGTATTAACCGCTTCGGCCCAAAAATATTTAGGTAGCTTGTATTCATTAAGCATAGTTCGAGCCATAACTCGAGCGAGGTGTGACAATGGAATACGGTTTAGCAACCTCTGATACCCGGGATTCACCAGAGAAGGCCAAACTTTATTCAACTATCGTACCTGCTGAGTCCTTTATATAACTCATATCCAAATAACTGAATAACATAACATAATCGACATAACATAATTGGATAATTAAATTATTAACATAACTAAAAACATAATTTTTTTTACGTAACTTCTTTTTCCTTTTCTTTCTTTCTGTCTCCACCTCTCTTTTCTTCCTTCCTTTTCCGTAAAAGTTCTCTCCCATGGACAAGTGGGGGAACATGCAACCCCACCTAATTATAACTCTCTCACTCTTTTTTTTTTAATATATTCTTTTATTACTATTATTTGTTATTATTATTATTATATATTCTTTTATTATTATTTGTTGTTGTTTTTTTATTATTTTTTTACACTAAATTTAAACTGTTAATAATCCCACTAATTATACTTATATAATATAAAATAGAGAATACATGATGAGGGTTTTGTATTAGGATGTTACAATTAATCAGGATACTAGGACCAACAAAACGAAACTGGTCTAATAAGATTGTGTTAGCTGTAATAGAAATAGGTTTCGATCTCCACCAAACATCATATATGTATGCCATCTAGGCAATGGGAGTAAGCGGTGAGTCAGGTTAGGAGAGGAAACTAAGGCTTCTTGGAAGCTTGGGTTTCTCCAAAGAAGAGATCCTTTCAATGTTCAAAAACGTCCCCTTGTAATGGGCATGTCTGAGAAAAATATAAGGAAATCGGTGGAGTTCCATGTCAAAAAGTGTCACTAGAGCCCATCACAGTTGTTGTTGAGGCCTACACTTTTGTTGTATAACTTGGAGAAGAGAGTTAGTCCAAAGTGTTCAATTTTGCAAATTTTAGTGTCAAGAAACCAGATTCAGAAGAGTAGGACAATATGTCCTCCTATCTATTACTAAAGAGTTCTTCAGAAGATTTGTGAATGAGTACATGGACCTACTAGGGTAAGTTGGAATTTGACAAATACAACTATGCTTTTGGAATGACTGAATATAGCTTGCCCCTCGTAAAAGTTTGATCTTGCTTCTGCAGGGGTCCCCTTCTGCTCCTTTCCTCCTAAATTTTATGATCTTCCTTGTACTTGGTCTTTGTACAGTTAGGTTAGCACTGTACCTCAATACTATGTTTTTTATGTTGTGCTAGGCGGGGCAACTATAGACTGTGGCTTCCCGACTTCTAGATATTGAAATAGGATCCTTGAAAAACTGGCTATCAGTGACACTTACTTACCTGGTCATCTACCTCAATCACAATCAACTTGTTAATCTTGATATACAATATTGGGTTACATACCTGTCAATGAGATAGATTTTAAGCTCAATCTGATGTAAATTCGATCTAAATTTTAGAATTTGAATTCGTTTAAAATATTTTATGGATTAGATCCAATTATAAATATTCATAATTTGAAATTAATAGACTGAATATAGAATTAAGTAATTTGATTTATTAAATATTCAAATCCAAATTTTAATAATATTTTTTACTAAATTAATAATTATATATATAATATTTATAAATTCAAACTTATAGGGACTAAATTAGAAAAATTAAAAAGTTTATGTACTAATATAATTGATTAAAGATTTAAGTGTAAAAAAATAATATTTTCTTATTGGATCAGATTTCTTATCGACTTTTAAATTATTCATCAGATTCAGATATAAATTAACGGATATATATTTTATAGAATCTCATATTAGATTCGCATATATAAATGAATAATTTAATCTAAATTTAAATTTATTTGATTTTATTCAAATCCAACTTGTTTACAGACTTATTGATACAGTGGAGTACTTACCATGCTCCCATGCATTTGATTAAAACACAACTAGTCATGGAGATAGAAAAACCAGGTAATCAGTGCCAAGAACAGATAAATTATATTTTAATTCTGTACGAAGTTCCATGCTACCTAAAGGGGCCGTTCGGATGGGGGGGATAAGATCTAGGATGATAAAGATATAACTAGATAAAATTTATCAAGCACATGTTTGGTTTAACAGATAATAAATGGGATAAAATTTTTGAAAAGTAGGATAAAATTGAGAATTTACTAAAAAGCCCTCAGATATTAAAAAAAAAAAATTTCCCCTCTCTCATCGTCCTCCCTTTGCCATCAGATTGCCGTCTGCGGCATCCTCCCTTTGCCATCGGTTCAACTAGGTGTCATTAGCCCATGAGCGTTGTCCTTTCAGCTGTCGTCGAAGCTCTGTATCATCGTCGGCGGTAGGATCGGCGTACGCTGTATGCCCAGTCATCGTCGTCCTCACTCTACCGCCTGTCATCGTCCTCCTTCGTTGGGCCATGAGCGTTGTTCAGGAGCCATCGTCCTCCTTCGTCGGGCGACGAGCGTCGTCTACGTCATTGTCGATGCCCAGTCGTCATCTAGTGGTCCGACGACACCCAGTTGAACAAAATCAATTGGCCAAAACTTCAAGCAGATCTGAAACAATGCTCCGAACAGCAGGCTTGTAATCCGAAACTTCAAGCAGTGCTCTGAAACAGTGCTCTGAAACTTCAAGCAGCCAAAACTTCGGCAGGCTTGTAATCCGAATGGGAGATCGACTGGTATTTCCGGCATTGTATAAGGGCATTTCTGTCTGAAAACTCAATTTTCACACGTTGATAAACTTTATCCCAGCCGGCTGCCCAGATAGCCTATCCTACATTTACTGATACATATCCTTTCTCTTGAGTTGTTACACACGAAGCAAACGCGTAATGAGGCAAGATAAGTTTATCTTATCCTGCCTTGTCATACCAACCGAACAGCCCCAAAGATGTAATTAAGCTTACCACAATGTAAAGAAAATTATGAACAATGCGCAGTTGTTGATCTGATGGTCTCCTCTTTCCCTTTGAGTCTATTTCCCTTTGTGTTTAAAATTATATATACGTTAGGAGGAAATTAATTGTCACGACCCGGTCGTCGAGTCCGTGACCGGTGCTAGAGTTAGGATAAACCCAACCCGCAAGCCTCAAATGATCAGATTTGTTAACAGGATGAAATAAAAACTTAACTTAATACAGAATTCAAAGTCTGATACAAAACTGTTGAAAATATAATTCACTTATTGAAAACCCTGTCAGTGATCACTAAGCTAACAAAATACACACCAAAAAGAAAAATAAAGACTAACTGTGACACTCAGAGATCAGATCAACTGGAAGCACAGAATCGGAATCAGAATCGCTGAACCAATATCACGTAGCAGGATCAGTCGGCCCCACAAAATCTGAGTTTGAAAAATAAAGGGTGAGTCTATTGACCCAGTGAATAATAGTACATATTTATATGATGAGCGACATATATCAAGTATTTTAGCATAAAAAAATGCAGTTTTCACAATTTTACAAGTTAAGGAGTTCGACACCGAGAACTGAACAGAAACAGGACGGCAACTCATGGTATGCCGATATACAGATATCAGGACGGCGACTCAAAGTCTGCCGATAATCAATAAACAGGCCTACCATGTCAGCCACACGTGATAGTCTAGCACCACCCCTGCTAGCTGGGGATACAGGTCAAGATGCATCCAATCTAACGCCTACTACCGTTAGCTACAGTGTTCTAACAGTACGATACTCCCTTAAAATTATTTATCAGAGTTTATCAGAGAAAGTTTCAAATTTTCAAAGTCTTAAACATGTACCAGTATTTGAAATCAGAAATTCAGAAGTTTTTCTAACAAATTAGAAAATGACATATACGTCCCTCGTAACTTTTCTAACAATTTAAGTTCCACTAGATAATAACTGAAACAAATTTTCGAATTATGTAAAAACAGGAAATTTAAATAAGTAAAACAGCATTTTAAACATATAAATATATAATATTACTCACAGAAACTGAGAATCACGCAATTCGAGCTTCGGCGGTTCGGCTCCCCGAAATTCAACCACTTAATCTAAAATAATCAAAATGTTTATTTTAGAACGTAATATTTCTCAAATTAAATTAAAAATTAGATTATTCTTAAAAACCCATTTTTTTTCCTAAATTTTCATATTTTAAGCCATTTCGAAAATTTTAAAGTCCCGAATCGATCAAAACTATACTGAATCGGATCTCCTATATGTTGAACCGAGCATATAATTTACTGAATTAGTGAAAAAACCACTGAACCGGGACTAGAACCCACTGAACCGGTCTCAAAACCAATAAACTGGGCTTAAATCCATTAAATTAGCTATAAAACTCATTAAACCGGTCTTAAACCCATTGAACCGGTCTTGAAATGCATTAAAATAGTTATAAAAGTCAGTGAACCGGATTTAAAACTACTGAACCGGGCATTATTTACACTGAACCGGCTTTAATAAGGCTGAACTGGTGGCTTTCTTAATTTTTTCTTATTTTCTTTAACCTTAGACCGGTCGGTTCACCAATGAACCGGCCGGTTTTGCCTTGAACCAGCCACACATCTTGTAGATAATTTAATGTACATCATTTTGGCACCTTGAACCGGCCAAGAACTGGTTCGGAAGTCATTGAACCGGCCGGTTCTTTATTTCTGTTATGTTTTCTGTTTTCTGTTTTTTGTTTTCTTTTTTTTTTTCTGTTGGGCTGGGCTGGCCTGCCCAAGTTCTTTATTTTCTATCTGGGCCAGAGCCCCATTCCAGATGGGCCAACTACAACCCAGTAACAAATCTAAAACCCAAAATTCACTTGGGTTGGCCCAACAAAACGCTAAACCCAGCCCACTCCAGGAAACCAGGCCAACCCGAAACCCAAATAGTTTCCTTTTTCTTTTACCCGGTGATTTGCAGAACCGCAAAAATAAAAAAATAGAAAATTACCTTGATTTCATCGAATTCCTGGCAATTTGATTCTTCGTTCTTGCTCGAAATAACCAGACGGAGCCCACCAATGCTTTTGCTTTACTGCTAATTGGATTGATTTACTGAATTAAGATTGGGAAATCCCGATTAGTTGACGGACACAAGAATTAGAAATCTGTAAAATTGCTTGATATAGAAGCTTGATTTGATCCACTCAATTGAGGGATTATGTTCCTGAACTTCTGTCGTATAGCATTATAAAAAGAAACTAAATCCAAAACGTTCGACTTATTGTTAATGATTTTTTTACTCATGTATTCGGACGGTTTCATCAGTTACAAATTTCTTTTTCTTCTGATTTTCCATTTGAGTCCCTGGACTCTAATTGCCAATAAATCTGGTCCCTTGCAACTTTACTATTCTAAGTTCAAACCCCTGGAATTTCCATTTATTTTAATTACACCCCTAATGTTCCTAATTCTTTTGCTTGCACCCTAAATTTTCAATTTATTATTGTTATTATTTTTTTATTTGGGGTTTTTACATTAATCTCATTAATTAATATTAGCATTCCACGGATTCCAAAATCTTAGAATGTTCCAAGAAATTTTAACTGTTACAGAAGGGTTTAGTTGATGCTAGGTGCTTCCCACTGGGGAAGCACCATTGAAGCTTGACATGTGTCATTTTTCTTATTCTTTTTATTATTTCTTGAAAAGTTTCTCCATCCAATAGCAAGCTGTAACGTGGATTTTGACTTTACTCTCCCCTCCTTTTTTCCTCTCACTTGCCAGCAGTACAAATAGTAGATTTTGAAATTTCAATTTACCTCTGAAAAATTTTTCCCTCCCTAGCCGTCTTTCTCTATCATCCCGAACAAACCCAACTCGCATCTCTCCACCTTCTTTAACACGTAATTTCAAAATTTTCCCTCTCACTGTCCCTCTCTCACGTTGACCTAAACCATGTCACCACCACGTAAATATTCCCCGCAGCCACCAGCAGCCAGCACCACCCTTCCTATCATTGCCCTTGCGACCCTACAATCGTCATTGAGAACCCTATCTCTAAAGAAGCCAAAACTTCTAGCGCCAGAGACGTCATTGTAGACAAAATCGTGGGCAATAGCGAGAGCATCTCAAAGCGGTTGTGAAAAGTCACCACGACTCCCGACAACACCACAAGTTTCCAGAGGGAGACGTTGGCGATGGCTCCTAATGTGCCGATGACACAGGCTGAGGTTGCGGCATCGTGAGAAGCGGGAAATGGCGGCAACAATGTCGACACTGGTGGAGATAATAGGTGGTTTGGGTTAGTTTTTGGAGCCTCTAGGCAGCCGTGGAGACGGTGACCGACAACCTCGATGGTCGCGTCGTCGTTGTTGGGCACTGTCGTCGTTGTCATTTTTGTGTATGTATATATATGTCTACATAGTTTGATGTTGGGTCGCTAGCTCCATTAGCACCATTCACTGAAGGTCAAAACAGCAAGCCATTCAAGGCCTTTATAGCTCGGGCAGTCCAAAATGGAAAGTTATGCCACAGACTCAATGCTTAATGTTTCAAAATACTCGTGGCCGTCGTTAGTTCAGTAACTGTCCTCTCCAAAAGACACAGCACTTTAATGTTAAAGTTCACAATAATGATTGTATAGAAGTCTAGAAGTCAATTCCATTGAGTTTAACCTGTTTTTTTATTATATTGACCCTTTGTGTTTGTTGTGTATATTTTTTTTTTATGAGTTGTAAGTTGTGCATTTATAAAAGATATACTGTCTCTATAAACTCAAGCACTAGAATTTGGGCCAAATCTTGCTTGGTTTGCCTCTCTCTCCTTTACTCCATCCATCACCTCTTTTCCATTTTTTTTTAAATTTTGATTAGTGCGCTTGCCTGTATGTTCTCTGGGGTGCTTTTGTTGCATGAATTGTATATTACAAAGAAATAAAAAAATCTTTCAAGCTAACAACATAGGACTATTTGGACTCCAACAATATGGAGAGCAGTAAAGGCATTCTCTACCTTGTTAAACTAGTTTGACTCCTACCTTTATTTTTGTTTTTTACTTTTTATTTTATTTTTGTTTTAGCAAACAAGAAATCACGCGTGACTTGCCATTTTTGTTCTCCCACTAGCCACCTTTCTTCTTTCATTTTTCTCTTTCAAATTTTTTTTGTCTTAAGTTGACTTTTGTCTTACACAAAATCAACTTTTTCTTTTGCTTTTTTCTGCATCACACAACCTAAAACTTGCAGCATAAAACTTGCAACCTAAAATATGGAAAAACATTAATTCTTCTTGCTGGCCGATCATTTTCTCACAGATGAAAAATGTTATGTTCATTCAATCTCTTTGATGATCATTTGGCTTTAATGACCATTTAAATTTATTTTGTATCATTTATTTATTTTATTATTTATGTTCAATCGAATTCATCAATTCAAGTCTGTATGTGATGCTCATATGAGTCTACAGATCCAAATCTAAACTAGTCGACGGGATCTGAAAGAACAAATCTCTGTCCTATGCTATTCTATATCTTCTCCTTCTATCCATACAATCTCGTAGATACATAGACACATATATATACATACACAGAGAGAGATGATGAAAGGCAGATATGCAGACGACAAAGATTGGCCGACCATGTTCGCAAAGCTTTATCAACATCCCTTCCACACCCACCCCACCCCCACCACCTCGGCCGCTAAGAAGGTCCAGCCGCCAACAATGATGGCACGACCTTCGAGGTATTTAGTCACCGTCCCTGCGGCCGCCGAGCAGGCTCCAAAAACAAACCCAAACCACTTGTTATCTTCATTGGCATCAACATTGTTGCCACCGTCTCCCACTTCTCGCTATGCCACAATGTCAACCTGAGTCATCTGTGCATTCGGAGCCATTGCCGACGTCTCCTTCCGGTAACTTGAGGTGCTGCCGAGAATCGTGGTGACTTTTCACGATGCTTCGAGATGCTCTCGCTGTTGGCCACGATTTTGTCTACAGTGATGTCTCTAGCACCGGAAGTTTTGGCTTCTTTGGAGACGAAGTTCTCGGTGACAATTGCAGGGCCGCAGGGACAGATGATAAGAGGGGTGGTCGTGGGGCCGCTGGTGGCTACGGGGACGTTTATGTGGTGGCGAGTTGATTTAGTTCGACATGAGAGAGAGACAATGAGAGGGAAAATTTTGAAATTACCTGTTAAAGAAGGTGGAGATATGTGAGCTGGGTTTGATAGAGAGAGAGAGAGATGGCCAGGGAGGGAAAAATTTTTCATAAAAGTAACTAAAATTTCAAAAATCTACTCTTTATATTGCTGGCGCGTGAGAAGGAAAAGGGGGGGGGGGGGAGACTAAAGTCAAAGTCACGTTTTAGCTTGCTATTGGACGTAGAAACTTCTCAAAAAATAATAAAAAAAATAAGAAAAATAACACATGTTAAGCTCCGAAAGTACTTCACTAGTGGAGAAGCACCTAGTATCAACTAAATCTCGCAGAAGGATATGATTTTCTTTAGTAGGTTCTAGGAGTAAATTGTTGGGTCAAGGGTATAACTTCAGATTGACCGTACTGGGACCATTAACGTTGGCGGCTCAGATTCAGTTTTACTTGGGAAGGAAATTGCAACGCTTATTAGCATTTCTTTGTCGTACATGTGTTTTACCTCAACAACTAGTGACCTGTTGGAAAATTCTACCAATACAGTTTATCAGGCCTCCCCTTTTCACGAAGTTACCATCACAGATAATGACACAAAATTCCACCAAGATCTGTGGTTTGACAACCTTTGCTGTTGATCTGCTGCAATTTTCTGTTGCTTTTTCCTAATAACATCATATCCTTTGTCTACTTGTCTTCGTAATGCAAAAGCGAAGGGGTCTTAAGCCAAAATGAAGCTTAAAAAGCGAACATGAAGAGGCCTTAAGCCACCAACCTTGGGCTAGATCCTCCTTTGTACACAGCCATTAAAATTTTCGGACAAGTTCATAAGTCGTGAGTTGTTTAACAGATGATAAAAACAATCCGAAAATGACAGTTAGCAGGAGAGGAAAAGGAAAACGAAAATATACCAGTGTAAAACCAATGTAGACAACCAGAAGCAGAACTAGTAAGTGAAAAACAAACACAAAATCTCATAGGTGAGGGCAAAACTCATGCACACAGCCTTATGTTCTATCCTGCTGAAATTGTACCCAAGCCCACCATAAATTCATAACACAAACTTAGCAAATCACTTCAAGTTTATGGTTATACAAACTATCTTCTTGGTTAAACTCAATTTATGTTGCAGCTTTCAGGTAAGCTCATGGAAAATTGATGGATATTTATGTTACAGCTTTCAGGTAAGCCCACCAAAAATTGATCAATTTTGGAATAACAAAAGATCAAGCTGCATCTTTCAGCTTCTAAAACTGGATAAAAGTACTACAAATACATATTCTGGAATGTTGGGATGCTAAGCCAAGTTTTTTGGCACTGAATAGTAATGCAGTTTGAGATTAATTGCTAGTTGGTTTGAAAGTAGAGTTTGATACAGCAGGTCTTAGAATTAAAGCTCCTTGGCAAAGAGGGTCTTTGGCCATTATGGTGTTATGGTTCTTGCTTATCACAAGGGTCTCACTTTTTTTTTTCTTTTTTTGGTTTTGTTTCCTCTACTCTGTTGGTAGGAGTTATACCACAGCTTATTTGTAATCATAAAATATTACATATTCATTTCTAATGCATCCAAGGAAATATTCTCATAAAGTCAAATTTAGTCTTCATTCTTTCTGTAGATAAAAGAGATTACATCCACCAACAAATAGACTACTAATATTCCTAATACCATTATGACTAGAATTTATCTCACAAAACTACCAATTGACAACTTAGGAAACATCCAATTTAAAAGACTCCAAAATAGTCTACCTCCTATAATAATAATTACCTAATCAAAATCTTACTATAACTTAAATTTCCTAAGTACTCATGTTTTAGTTATATACTCTCAATAGTCCTTGCACAAACTCACACCAGTTCATTGATTAGAATTTTTTTTCTTTCAAAAACACTTAATACAGTTTGCCACCCATTTGGGTTTTGAACATGCTCTTAAGCATGCACTGTCATCAATTCTTTCACAAACCTGATGCCACTTCTGCATTCAGTATAATTTATTACAAAAGCACCGAATAGCCTCAGCCACCTGTTAGGAACCTTTGGATTATTACAGCTACAAGTTTATCATCTTGTGCACAGCAGATCTCAGAATCGTACTTTGCATCTTCCAAATAAAGTAATTTCAGAGAGATACAAAGACAGGCAAAGCAAAAGCACTTGCACCAACAGTGTGATATAAATCCCTAAATCTGGAAAAGTAAAGCAGAAGACAATTATAAAGAGGCAAAGAATAAGAAAAGCTAATTAGGTCATAGATGGAGCAAAAAACAAGACCTTCTAGAGCAAAACAAAGGTTTATGAGGTCAAAGCGTCTTTGGTCATTCCAGAATCAAAGTTGTATTCATCAAATTCCAGCTTACCGTGGTAGGCATCCAACACTTTGGGAATTTTGTCCACGTACTCGTTCACAAATTTGTTGAAGAAGTCCTTCTCAGGTTGAACTAAAAGAGAAGTTATACAGATCCTCTTTTGAATTAATTTTCTTGACATGAGGACTTGCAAAACTGAACACCTAGGAGTAATTCTCTTCTCCAAGCTATTAAGCATAATACTAGGCCTCACTGGAAATTGTGATGGGCTCCAGTGAAGTTTTTTGACAACAAAATCCATGATTTTCCTTGTGTGTTTCTCTGAACAACACATTGTTCGGGGTTCCTTCCTGAACATAGAAAGGAACTCTTTTTGGGAGAAGCCAAAGCTCATAAATTCTTTGTTTCTGCTGCCAGCATGATTCACCTTGCATTGCAATGATGGCATAATCAAATGATGAACCATAGGGGTTGAAACCCATGCCAATTACATCTGACACAAGCTTATTAAACTTGCTCTCTTCTATCCTTGCTATTGCCCGGAGACATGACCCGTTCTTCAACAATCTTGAAATTTGGGATTCTGTAACACCACTATTACTCAATGAAGACAAATTAGAGCGTAGATGGTTCAAACAATCCCTTCGAAAAATGTATGGAAAGCGTTTCATTGCAATGACCGCACACTTTTCACCAAGTAAAGTTTTAAGCAAATCAGGCGAGGGAATAAGATGATTCTTCAAGCTCCATTTGAGCACCTGAGGGCAACTGGAGATAAGATTCGCGACATCAAGTTCAGACATGCCAAGAGAACGAAAGAAACTGATTTTGGGCTTGAGGTTTTTATCAAGGCCGGAAAATAAAATATTAGGAATTTGGAAACTATAGCCTCAATGTGGGTTCGAGAGAAGCCAGAGCTTTGTAAGAAATTGATAACCAGATTGGATTTCTCTGATACTTTAGCGCGACTTAGAAATTCTTGTGACAAACTGCATGGCCTGATTAGGTCATCCAAGGTGAGAGATGTCTTCTGGTTTATGAAGTTGATATCGCCATTACTAGTACAACTACCAATAGCAGTACACAAGTATCTCAGAACAGAAGAACATTTCTGGGTCCCGAAGTGGGTTATTGACAAACGTTCGCAGAGAAAGTGCAGCATTGTGCATAACACTCATTAATAGACAAAGATGAGAGAGGGAATTGAAATTTGAGGAACAATTTTTTTCAATTCTGTTAATTTTAATATATTGAGGGTATAATCTAAAATTGACTTACCTCAGATTATTTGCATTGAAAATTTCTGAAACGATTCTTTTCTACTTGTTTTCTTTCTAAATGAAATCACGTCGGATTAAATCTTCAGATTCATACGTTATAATGCTTTTGATGTGTATTTTGGAGAGAGTGATTTTAAGAAGGAGAGCGTCATTTAACGTGGGAAAAATCCAACTCTCATTTCTCCATAAAACCATATATTTATAGAAAAAATGAGGGAGTTATGGGAAGTTATAACTTCCCTTTTAATTTAAACCAAACGGGTCGGGTTGACCTGTTATGGACGGACCGGATCTGACCCTATATTTCCAACATCTCCCACTCGCACGTGATGTGGTCAATAAAGATCCTTGTCATCTTAACACATCACGATTTTCATACTAAGTCAAATAACTCGTGTGACCAGTAAGTATCATTGAGTATTCTATTATGTATCGGTTAGGAGTAAATAACTACTCGTTTGAAAAATTTACATATATATATATTTATATATTTATAATATCTTGCTATACCCCATACTAATTCTTTATTACATTAATTCAAGCATTTCTGATCCCTTAACAAAAAAAAATATGCTTGACTAACTCTTAATGTAACCACAATTATGCCATCCATACTAAATATAGTACATAATTGGTTGACCAGTGAATACATATACGATGTTGATAAGTTTTGTCTTCATTTTCGACAAATAACCTTTAATCTTCAATTAGCTGCTTTCCTAAACATGTTTCTTTAAACCAAATGATTCATGGTTATAGATAATATGTTAAAGTAGCAACACTAAATTGAAGTTTCAGATTATTGCCAAAAGTCTATAAGGGTATTTGATGAGATTTAATAATCTTAAGGGTCTCGCATAGTAGAGAAGCAGGGATCGATTCTCCTACTAACCTTTTTTATTGTTTTTGGCACATGTGGTATGAATCACATGTTACGATATTACCTCTCTCTTTAAGAGAGCGCATGTCAATATAAATTTTAATATCATACAGATTTAAGTTCAAACACACATCAATGTTTAACTTGAGTTCTTCTCACTGTTTAACCTTATCAAGAACTCATATCTAGCTTCTATAACAGGTTAAGTAAATGTATCACATAAACATTTACTTCGATCATTATGACTAAAAATGATCTCATCTCGACTCTCTCCCATTTATAAAGGCGATGATTCTATTTTGAGTTAATAAATAGACTTACTATGTATGACTCAAAATCATATAATCTCTTCGTACACTTAGTATTAGAGTCGATTGTTCATGTGAGAGGACCAATCTTAAAACCTGTTGACATGCTTTTTATGTACTCATGAATACAATTTAAATATATGTGTGTGCTTTAAAGAATCATGACATATTTAAACAAATTCTCTTTTCATAAGGAAAAATTCGTATAATTTGTTCACAAGTACATTATATTCTTTGTAAGCCAATAGATCTAACATGATTTACATATACATCACGGGTTAATGGCTTAGTGAAAGGATCAGCTAACATTTGATTAGTGGAGACATATTGCAAAGTTACTCCATTTTTAGCAATAATATCTCTCACATACTAATAATGAATATCAATATCCTTAGATTTACTATGATATTTCGGATCCTTTAAACAAGCCAATACAGCTTGATTATCACAGTAAATTAAAATAGGCCTCCCACTATCATCAACATTACTTAAATACTCTAAAAATCTTTTTAGCCAAATAGCTTTTTGTATTACTGCTAAACATCCTACAAACTCAGCTTCTATCGTGAAAAGGGCCATACAGTTTTGTTTCTTACTATACCAACTAATGGCTCCACCATTTAGTAAAAACATATGACTAGAAGTAGATTTCCTCTCATCTGGATCTTTAGCCTAATCAGCATCTGAGTATCCTCTTAACTTTGATTCTAATCCCTAATAACATAAGCAATAATCTACTGTGCCTTTAAGATACCTTAGTATCCTCTTTACCGCTTTCCAATGACGATTTCTAGGATTAGACTAAAAACGGCTCACCAAGCCTATGACATAGCAGATGTTCGGTCTAGTACACACTATAATGTACATTAAACTACCTATGGCACTGGCATATGGTTTTTTAGCCATTTCTTCTTTCTCTTGAAGAGTCTTAGGATACATGCTATTACATAAGATTTCTCTTTTAGCAACTGGGGTATCGAATAGTTTACAATCTTTCATTCCAAATTGTTCTAAAATCTTTTCAATATAAGGATTTTGTGATAAGGTTATTAGTCTTTTTGAACGATTTTTTATTATCTTGACCCTCAAAATGAAGATGCTTCTCCCATGTTTTTCATTTTAAATTGAGAAGACAACCATTCTTTAATTTTAATAATAAAGTGTTTATCATTTCTGGTTATTAGAATGTCATCTACATATAATGACATTATAACAAACTTTTCCTTAACTTTTTTAACATAGACACAATGGTCTTCATTAATTATCTCAAAGTCATACATAATGACTGCATTGTGAAATTTTGTATTCCACTGTCTTGATACTTGTTTAAGGTCATAAATTGATTTCTTCAATTTGCATTCTTTGTGCTCTTGACCTTTAATAATGAAACCTACAGGTTGTGCCATGTAGATTTCCTTATCAAGATCACCATTAAGGAAAGCTATTTTTACACCTATTTGATGCAATTCTAAATCAAACTGTGCCACCAAGGCAAGAATTAATCGTATGGATGCAAACCGGACTACTGGGGAGAAAGTTTCTTGATAGTCTATACCTTCTTCTTGAGTATATCATTTAGCAACAAGTCTGGCTTTATATCTTTTTATCGAGCCATCAGATTTACACTTGATTTTGAGAACCCATTTGTTCCCAATAGCTCTTCGACCTTTAGGTAAGTTGACCAAATCCCAGACTTTATTGTCCTTCATTGATTTTATCTCTTCTTCCATTGCACTCTCCCACTGTTCCCTAGCCGGGCAATTCAATGCCTCATCCACAGTACGTGGTTCTTCTTCCTCTATTGGAGTGACCATGAGAGCTACCCCCTCAATGTCAAATCTATGATGAGGAATAGGTTTTCTTGAACTTTTTCTTAATTCAAGTTCTTAGGAAGAAGGTTCATTCGGTAACAAAATACCTTTATTAGTTTGAGAGATTTGAGTTTCTTTCACAAACTCATCATTTAATTGATCTGTTTCATTTATCTCACAAAGAGAAAATGTTTGATCAATCTCTCAATGACTAGAAAACTCATTTTCGAGAAATATTGCATATCCTAATTCAACTTCAGATATACTTCCATCTGCATTTTCACCAATGAAAACATATCCCTTTGAACATTCAGAGTATCTAATAAAAACGCATTTCTTTCCTCTTGGACCGAGCTTCCCATATTTAGGAGAAGAGTCTTTGACATAAGCAGCAAACCCCATGGCCTTAAGTTGTTTAAGTCAGGTTTTTTACCAGTCCACAGTTCATAAGGAGTTAATGGAACTGATTTAGAGGGTACTTTGTTAAGGATATAAACAGATGTCAGTAAAGCGTCACCCCAATAGGTGATTGGCAATTTAGCTTGTGCCATAATCGACCTGACTATTTTGATAAGAGTGCGATTTCTTCTCTCGGCAACTCCATTTTGCTGTGGAGTTCCAGGAATAGTTAACTGTCGCAATATTCCCTTTTCATTATGTATTGTCTTGAATTGATCAGACAAATATTCTCTTCCACGGTCAGTTCTCAAAGTCTTAACTTTTCTCTTAAGTTGATTTTCAACTTCATTTAAGTATTGTTTGAAACACTCAAGTGCTTTAGATTTCTGAGAGATAAGATAAGCACGACCACAGCGTGAAAAATCATCAATAAATGTAATGAAATAAGAGGCTTCATGCCTTGCCCTCACATTTAATGGACCACATATATCTGAATGAATCAATTACAATGGACTTTCAGCTCTAGTAGCTTTGCCAAATGGTTTACGAGTAATTTTTTCCGCAAGACAATACTCACACACATGTAAGTTTATTTTGGAACTAGGTCCTAAAAGGCCTTCTTTAACCAATCTATTTATTCTGTCTTGCCCAATATGTCATAGTTTAGCATGCCAAATTTTATCATCCATAGCAGCATTACTAGAAGAGGCAATTAGTGAGAAACAACTACCATTAGTATTGTAATTTTGTTCTACATCAAGAACCATAAAACTATTAGATAAAAAACAAAATGCAACTTCAGTGTTGTTGTAAATAATGTCAACACACGAACCAAGAAAATTTAAATTAAAACCCATCTTAAGCAGTGCTACAATAGATACTAAATTCCGTCGAATATCTGGAGCATAATGAACATCATGTAAGAGAAAAGTTCGGCCACCACGCAGTTTAACTCTATAAGTGCCAACTCTTTTAACTTCAATCCTTGCATTATTCCCCACATAGATACTTTTGCTCCCTACGGATACTCGACGGTACTCCACATAAGCGGCATGATCTCTAGCTACATGGTCTGTGGCTCCCGAGTCTATAGTCCACAAGGGATAAGAGTCAGTAAGCAATACAGTGCTAGAAATATTAATCTCACGATGAGAATAAAGAGAAAATGTTACCTTTTTTTCCTTAGTACATTCTCGAGCAAAATGACCTTTTTGGCCACAATTGTAACATTTCAAATTGGCTTTCTTTTTCTTACTCCAAAGAATTTGCCTTTGCCTTTGCCTTTGTGCCTCTTATTTGAGCCAGCATTATGATCCTTTCATTTCCTTTCCCTTTCTTATTTCAATTGTGTTTACGCTTGGAATTTGAATGGGTCTTAGAACTCTCAGCAACATATGCTTGTCTAGTTGCCTTATAGAATCGAGGTGCTCAGCCTCCAGCTCCACATGACGAGCTACATCTAAAAAGGTCTTAATGCCTTCATTGTGGGTCAGATTATGTTTCATTATTTCCCAATTATCTAGGAGGGAACGAATCACAGCTTGTACTTGTTGTTTATCAGTCAACACATGACCTGTATTTCTCAACTCTCTAATCATGCTAGACATCTCCCTGAGATGTTGTGCCATCAAATGATTAGAACACTTTTTATAACTATCAAACTTGATAGTTAGATATCATAGTTTGCTTGCGGTAATCCCACCAAACTTCTCTCTCAAGGCAACCCAGACCTCATGAGCAGTTGCACATTGCTCATATTCATAAATGAGGTCATCCTCCATTGAACTTATGAGTATGCCTTTTGCTATGGAATCTTTTTTCTTCCAGACCCTATAGGCCTCTTGATCACGTCAATTTTGAGCTGTATTGCCTTCACCGGGATCACTCATGGTTTGGTTGACTACTTCTAGAGCTTCTTGCTCTTCAAGCACATATTGTATTTTTAAGTGCCAAACATGGTAGTTCTTACCGTTAAGTTTCTTATCGCCCTTATTCATTTCGGCAATAATACTCTTCGAAGCCATGATCTATAAAGACATTTCATTTAATTTTAGCACAACAAATATTCTAATTTTGTTTAAAAGCAATAACCAACAAGTTGCTGAATTTAACTTATGACACAAAATCAGGTGGTCTTTAGGCTTTCCACCCATCATCCATAATCATAAGTCTCATCTTTTACTTTCGGTTTACTTTAAACAAAATCAATATTTCACAAAGAATTATATAATCTAACATATAGATTTTGCATAAATATAATAGTTTCATAAGATCAAAGATATTACATTTAGTTGTTTTCATGCAACATAAATAATACAACTAATGATGAGGAAAAACATCATAATCATGCAAACAAGAATGACAAAAGTATCATAATAAATCCTAGTTTCAGATGCCTCTACAATCTCTTTTGAATCTTCTTTTGTGGTTGGTTCAATTTTATCACTGACATCATTAACTAAAGTGGCAGAGATACTATCATGATCACTTCTAAAGACAGGAATTTCTTATTCAGGATCACTCTCAAAGTCATCTTCTATTGTATTAGGGTCATAGTCAACATGCGGTATGATTTCATTCCGCAAAGCCATAAAGTTAATACGATCCAAAAATTCTTGGACCAAATCCACATATGAGATATGCTCATCATACTCATGCCATATCTCATGCACTATCTCAGAAAAGAAACCGGGGAGTGAACGATCTAATGCCCAAATCTTGTAATTATCTAAGATTGGAAATGCTTGTTATTCTAAAAGTTTTATGAGTTTGTTGAGATGTGATATAAAACTCCTCATACTAGTATTACTTCGGTATCGGAGTCCCTCAATAGCTTCTTTAATGTCATTTCAAAGGACATCTCTCCGTGTCATGGTGGTAATCCATCTCGTCATCTGGAACAATTTTACAATTGCAAAGCACAAAGTTTTAGTTAGTATAAAACCGACAAGCCGATACAAAATCAACTTAAATTATTCCAGAAAAATTAAATTATCACACCATATTCACACAGATCATATATGAGGTCTCTTAGAATTTTTTAAAAAAATTAAAATTTTTAAACATTTCAACTAATTTTTAAAATATTTTTCACTAAGAAAAATAATTTAAAAATGATTAGATAACCTTGAAAAAAAAAGTCAAAGAATTCCTAATTCAATTTTGGGCTCATTCTAACGTTTAGGGAATTATTTTAAACCCCAAACTTTTATTTCCCTAATTAAATAAATATTTTTCACTTTGAAAAAATTTATTTTAAATATCCATTTTAACCCAAAAAATTAGATAAAAATACCCATAAAATAGGAAATTAAATTACTAACCCAACGGCAAAAATCACGCACCAATCGGAGTTCTAACGTACCCACACGGGCCAAAAAATTGAAAAAAAAAATTATTACTATTTATATATATTTATTTTTTAAAATTCTTTTAACCACGTCATCTGCCACGTCACATGACATGTCACAAGGCAAGTCACGTGTCACACCATGTCATCTGCTACGTCAGGCGACACGTCAGCAAGGTAAGCCACGTGTCACGCGCATGTCATCTGCCACATCAGGCAACATGTCAGTAGGTGAGCCATGTGTCATGCCACGTAACCTGACACGTCACTCAACATGTCATTAGTGTACACCACGTGTCAGTCCACGTCATCCACCACATTAGATTATCTAACACGTGTCATCGCAAGATGATGCCACGTGTCGTGCAACGATTATACTATGTCAGTTGCTTTACATGTGTCACCATAGTAGTGATCCACGTGTTGAGACGCGGCGGTTATTGGCAATAACCACTAGTAACTTCCCACACACGCCTCCGTTGGCGTGTGTGATACACTCATCGTCTTTGGATGGTTTTCTGAAGTTCTAGTTTTGGCTACCCCCCATTTTCGACTCTTCTGAATCTAATGGTGGTTTCAGAATTGTATTTTAAGAAGTGTAAGTGTCTGTTTGGGCTTCAAAATTGAGAAGTCGAGAGTGGGTTTGAGAAATATTGATTTTCTAATTTTGTATATTCAAGAAATATACAAGAAACATGCTGTAATTTCAAAAAATCATAGAAAATCACACAGTTGTCTATTTTCAACATATGATATATTGAATCAAACGTCTTACCGAACTCTATCCAACAATATAAAGTCCATATCATAATTTTGAACACACAAGAAGAAATGAATTTTCGAAGATTATGCCTAATTTATGAACAAAAATTCATATATTTTTATATACTCAACAGAAAATTCTGAAATTTTCACAGTGTGCTCATATTCATACGAGGTTACTACAAAAAAATTATCAAGGCATGATTTGGTCTATACATAAGATAATCATTGTTGATTCATCAAAAAATTTTTATGTAAGAGAAATGAATAAAATTTGCTCTGATATCATTTGTTAATTTTAATATACTGAGAGTATAATCTAAAATTGACTTACCTCAGATTATTTGTAGTGGAAATTTCTGAAACGATTCTTTTCTACTTGCTTTCTTTCAAGATGAAATCATGTAAGATTAAATCTTTAGATTCACAAGTTATAATATCTTTGATGTGTATTTTGGAGAGAGTAATTTTAAGAGGGAGAGTGATTTAACATAGAAAAAACCCAACTCTCATTTCTTTATAAAACCATATATGTATAAGAAAATTGAGAGACTTATAAGAAGTTACAACTTCACTTTTAATTTAAACTAAATAGGTCAAATTGACCTGTTACAACGGACCGGATCTGACCCTATATTTCTAACAAATTCTATAACTTACAGCTCTTCAGGAGTACGGGTGAGGACTCGAGTCGCTAGTCGCATCCATGTCGAGGGCTCCGCAGGATGCAGACAGAGGAAGGACTCGTTGAAAGCCGAAAAGAGCCGTTCCAGAAAGAGTAGACAAGAATGGCACCCCGAAGTCTCGTCAAATGGTCGACGTGCTTCCACTATTTTTAATATAATCAATTCTCCTCGTACTATCAGCAAATTATTATTATGACTGCTCTATTCGTAGTAGATTCAATTCAATTCTTATACTCTTGAAATAAAGAGCGGTTAAAATCGTACGGTTATTTATTTATTTTTTTGCTTGCGTGCTGTTAACTTTTATTCACGTAACGAGTTTTACTATCTTTTTGAATTAGTTGATAAGAATGAACTATTCCAATGTGTCATCTTAGGATTATTATTTAGATATGACTGCTGATTTTTTTTTTTGAATTTTGGGTGTTGATATTTATAATTTTTATTTATGAAAGTATAAATTTTTGGAAGCATTTATCAAATGAGATATTTTTGAAATTATATGGTCAATGCTATCGGAATAGACTTTCTAATATTTTTTTAGAATAATTAAAAAATCATTCTCTTTAGAACTGATTTTCTAACATGTTTTTTTCATTTAATTGAGAAATTAGTTTCTATATAGTCAATTTTTAATATATTTTTAAATAGTTAAAAAATTAGTTTTGTCAAAACTAACTTTTTAACTTTTTTATTTTTATAAATAATTAAAAAGTTGATTTCACCTGAACCCAATTCTCAATTTTTTAAAATAATTTTTCTTTTACCAATTCTCAATTTTTTAAAAATAACTTTTCTTTTATCCCTTGATGTTTTTGTTTTATTTTATATTTTATATTCTTAATTTAATTTAATTATAAATTATATTTAAAATATTTACCCTTTAGAAATTGGTTCTAGTGGAACCGATTTCTCAAGGGGTATTTTTTTTACTTATATTTATTTTAAATTTATTTATAAATTATATTTTATATTTTAAATTTTATTTCCTTCTTGCTTTACAAGATTAAATATAAAATATAATTTATAAATAATTTAAATTAAAAATACAAAATAAAAAATAAAAGAAAAATAACTAAATTTTATTTAGTTTTATTTTATAATTTTTATTCTTAATTTAATTTATTAATAAATTATATTTTTATATTTAATTTTTTTAATTTGAAATATTTTATTTTCTCCTTGATTTTGAATAAATTAAATTAAAAAATCAAAATATAAAATATAAATTATAAACAAAGAAAAATAAACAATAATTTCTTCCTTCAGAAGACGGTTAGAGGAGAAAGAGCTGACTTATTTCATATTGGTTCATTGTGGTTAATTGTAGGCATCGTTCTTCCAAAAACTTTGGTTGACCATGGACGGAAATGATGAATAATTTATTGGAAGCAATTTTATTGTAATATGGAAAATTAATTTATTCATAATTTTGAGATTTTATTATGAGCTTGGTTTGTTTTTCATTTTTAAATTTTGAGGATATTTAGCATATTACTACTTCCATTTTATTATTGAGAAAAAGACAAAATTTATAATATAATATAAATATGAATAAGGGAGAAAATCCTTGCAAGAATTTTTCAAATGTACGAAATTGGGTGAGGGAAAAAAAACTCTCCCTAGTTCTCGAATTTGGAGATCATTCGGCAGAATATCCCTGTCGAATTAGGTTCAGGAGCAAAGGGAATCAATTGGTAAACCAACCAGTATAAAGTCTGATTAGGTTATTCAAGGCGCAAGAGGCATTCTGGATTGTGCAGGTAATAACTTGATTGTGGCATTTAACTCAGTCAGATGATACAATTGGAATAAATTAAAGTTCTCTGACTGGAGCGAAACCTAGTACTAAGTTAAGGGACTACCCTGGCAATTTATGCGAGATGAAATGGGCAGCATCAGGTCTTTCTCACAGCCGCTCTTTATTTTACTGATTCCTTGCTCTGTTTGTCTCATCAACGTTGCCTATGTTGTTTGGTCACCGCTAGTAACCATTGTTACAAGCCACCACCGTGGTTGCTTCACTCTTTATATCACTCCTTATATTTTGATTCTTGATTATTTTGTGTGTTTTGTTTTGTTGAGTTCCTATATTATTTAGTATTAGAGGTTAATTTTAAAGTTTTGTGAAGTATACCCGAGGAATTTGTTTTGGGTTTCGAAATCACTTGGAACTTTGGACTCTAGAATTAAATATTTTTCTGTACTTTGTAGTTTTATTTGATTTTTAGAATTACTTTCAGGGTTTTGGGTTCTTGAGATAAGCACATATTTTTTGAAGGGACTCCTACGTTTTGTGTGATTTATATAGTTGTGGAAGAATTAGAGCTTTCTATTTTCTCGAGAAAAATGCAAATAAGAAAGTAAGCCTTTTTATTTAGGTTTAAGTGCTTGGTGACAAAATGTTTTTTTACTGCATCTAATTTAAACCAAGAATGCATTCAACTTTTAATGTTTTAACACATTCTAGAATAAGCCTTAGATTTAAATTCCTGTTGCTAGGGATATATTGTAGCTAGTAATTGCATAAATGAGCTTCTTAATTCTGAATCAAAGTCTTTTGTTCATAGGTAATTGCATATAACATAAGCCTGAACTAGAAATTGACTACATGGACAAACAATTTTTAGTGATGCTTTTTTTTTTTTTTTTCCTATTCTCAAGCAACATGCATATTAGGGGGGCTTGCTTAACATCATTGGGGAATCAAGATTGAGAAATTGAAGTTCTAAAATATTTAAGTGTTGGAGTCCTCAAATGCAAATGTTTAGGTCATACATTGTTTAATATCACTGGGAAATCAAGATTGAAAAATTGAAGTACTAAAATAATTAAGTGTTGGAGTCCTCAAATGCAAATGGTTAGGTCATACATAGCAACTAAGAATATAAACAAAAACCCCTTAAACCACTGCGGACACATTGAAACGAATGTTTAGACAATTTTCATGTTTAAGTGATTGGGAATTCAATCATTAGCGAGACGCTTGATATTGAAATCTTTAGACAGAATTAAAAAAAAAATCTTCCAATGCATTCAATTTAATTTGCGTGCTTAATTGTGTCGTCAAAGTTTCAAACAAGACCCAAGTATTATTTATATTTTAAAGGGAGGTCAAAAATCTATTTTTAGGGAAAAATATGGGCACAGTTGACTATTGATGAGTTCCTATAGGGCGGTGCATTGAAGCACCAAATTTGCATGCATTCATACCATTAAATTTGAAAATTTTATTTTGCTTGAGCTTAATTAGAATCATTAATGAATGCCGGGTACGTTTAATAATAATTCATTTATTTCCATTGTCAAGTAATTATACTTGTCATTGAATGAATTCATATTTCCATTGTCAAATATATCCTCTAATCCTCCATTTTTTTAATTATGTTAATTGGTCTCGTTGTAATCATGTGGCAACATTCGGGTTAAAAAGGAGATCCTATCAATTTATTCCAACCTAGGATAATAAGCTCGTAAACTTGATTTTACTTCACCCTCGAGAAACCAAAGAAGACTTTTATCTTCAAGTAGTGTTTATACTTTGGCATATTATATTTGTATAGATAAATAATTTTATTTATTTCCTGGGTTATCTCTGTATTTTCTAAATGAAAAATGGAAATATTTTCTTTTTCTTATTCGTCTCTTTCTTTCTTGTTTTTATTTTAGACAAATTTACTATTCTTCAAAGACTTTTCTCGAGTACATAGTGAGTGAATACCAAAGAAACTATCAATCACAAAATAGTTTACTTGGAAAAAAAGAAGTTCTAGACCAGGGGTAACAATTTGTGTTTCATTACATGTCAAATTCTTATTTGTACTAATTTGGTCAAATTAAATAAACATGGGCGGAAAATAAGATTTTAAAACCTTCAAATGATTAGCCTTGAAAAATTATCAAATCCCCTGCTTGGGACAGACACTAATTTCTAATCAAATCAGTTATGCAGAAATTTGAGAATTTTATACGAAATGCCATCTCTAGTCCTTCCAATAAGATAATGATTAGTACATGAGGATAAGTCAAGAAAAATAAAATTTATTTGATTTATATTTGGTAAATAGCTATGATATAAATAATCATAAAATTATTAGAAAATTAGTAAATAATAATTATCTCCTTTTGCTCTACACTCTTTACATTCAGGTTCTATATTTTTTCTGGACCGATCCTTTTCGGGTTCTCCCAAGTCTTTCCTCTGTCTGCATCCTGTGGAGCCCTAGATATGGTTGCGACTTGTGAATCAAGTCGTTACCTTCACTCCTGAAGACCTGTAAGTTATAAATTTGAAAAAAATTATCCCTTAAAATGTGATTCCTTCTCTTGTCTTTGTTATTTCTGAGCATTGTCTACAATGCTCCATTTTCTCTGCAAACATCTGCCAACAACCCACTCTGAGACCCAGAAATATTCTTATGTTTTGAGATTCTTAGCTATTGGGACAGGCAGTTGTACTAGCAAATGGCGCTATCAACTTCACATACTAGAGGACATCTTTCTTGTGGAATGATTCAAATGAGTGTTGTAGCCTGTATGACGAATTTCTTAGTTGCTTTGAATCCTCAGAAAGAGCCAATTCAATTATTCAATTCTTCCAAAGCTATGGCTACTCTCAAATTCAAGTCAAGGCTATCGCTTCAAAGAGCCCTGATATACTATTTTTCAATCGTCAAGAAATCCTCAAGCCCAAAATCTGTTTCTTTTCTTCTCTTGGCATCTCTGAATTTGATTTGGCTAATAGTTTGTCCAGGTGACCATTTTTACTCACCAGAAGCTTGAAAAATCACTTTATCCCCTTGTTTGAATCTCTTAGAACTTTGATAGGTGAAGAGCGTGCGGTCAATGAAATTAAATGCTGTCCATTCATTCTTAATGTCAGCATAGTGAACGAAGGGGTTCCTAATCTGTCATCATTAAGAAATAATGGTGTTCCAGACTCCCAAATTTCAAAAATGATGAATAGATTAGAATGTCTCAGGGTGCTGAGAAACACAAAAGTAGACAAGTTTAATCAGATTGTGCCAGCTTTATTGGGAACGGGCATTTGTCCCCAAGCCTCGTCATTTCAATACGCCATCACTGGATTGGCATTTGCACAAAGGTTCAAGGTTGGAGGTGAAACTAAGGTTTTATGAAAGCTTGGCTTTCTCCCGTAAAGAGATCTTTTCTATGTTCAAGAGGCAACCCATTAAAATGGAGATGTTAGATGAAAATACAGGGGAAAAGATAGAGTTTTATGTAGAAAAGTTTCACTGAAGCCCCTCCTCTTGTCAGTAAGCCCTAATGTTCTGTTGGATAGCTAGGAGAGAAGAATTAAGCCGAGGTGTTCGGTTTTTCAAGTTCTAGTGTCAAGAAACCGAATTTCTAAGAGGACGGAATTGCTTTCTCTTTCGATAAAGACTGATAAGGACTTCTTTGGGACGTATGTGATCAAGCACATGAATGAAATTCCTGCAGTGTTGGCTGCTTACCAATGTAAGTTGGAATTTGATGAATACAACTTTGATAGTGGAAAGAATATATGTGATTTGGCCTTCTAAAACTCTAATCTTACTTCCGGAAACCTTTGCTTTTTTTTTTTCTTCTTTTTTTCTATTGCCTCCCAAAGTTTGTGACCTGATATTCACTTATAATTTGTTCATTTGTAATTATCCTCTCCTTTACTTGTCCAGATTCAGTGGCATTATATCATTCCATTGATTCAATACTTTTCTTTACCTGTCTACTTGTCTTTGTGAAATCATTATATTGGAAGATATGCAATGAGATTCAAAGAAATGCCATGCACAAGAGTGAGGATAAACAATGTTCCTTCTATTAACTATCTTCAAAGTCTCAATACATGCTTAAGATGAAATTTTCTTTGTTCCTCATTTCTATGCGTCTTTTGAACTTTACACTAAATCATAGGATGAAATTTGTAATATAATACATTGAGCCAACAAGGGTAAATGAGATACTTGTTTTCCATATGGGATTATCATTGAATCTGATTGTGGATCAATTATTTGTATTGTAGTTTTATTAATTTTTTTCCCTTTGGTTTTGTTTTTCCATATGCTTGTTTTTTCATTTCATTAAAAGGAAACTATTGTTTTCCTTCTATGAATTGATGAGGAAATTCAGTGATAGAGGCTAAAAAAAATTAAAGAAAAAAAGAAAAATAGGAGGAGAGAAATAGAGACTTTTATTGATAACAAATTGTGTAAGAATCTTAAACACAATTGCAACCAATAAACCTATCTGTATGGAGGGGACAAAACTCCAAGAGATAACAAATATTTATAACTTCTACAACGCTCACCAAAACATATACACAAGATATTTATAGTGAAGTAATAGAAGTAATGTGATAGTATAGTAGTAGAAGTTATGGGAAATTATGGGCAGTGGAATAGTGGAAGTTATGAAGTTATGGGATAGTGGAGTAGAGGAAGTTGTGGGAAGGTGGTAGTAGAGTAGTGGAAGTCATGGGAAGTCATGAGGTAGTGGAAGTTATGAAGTTATGAGAAGTTATGGATAGTAGAGCAATAGAAGTTATGGGAAAGTCTTTGACCACATCTGTAATAACCCGAAATTTAAGAATTTAACATTTAAGGGTCAAAGTGAGGAAATTGGAACTTTAGTAGCGGAATTGAAAATATCTCAGGGACTAATTCGTGAGGGAAAACAAGTTAGGGGACTAAACTGTAATTTTGAGAAAACTGGCATGAATAGTGAACCGAATGTTGGTTTTCTCTAATTCAGTCACGTTTTGCAATGATTTGGATCAGCTTTACGCACCTTGCGTGCGTTTTTGAAGACTCTATTGAACCCTTCAAACAATTTTAACTTCTGAGCAAAGGGTGAGGAGTATTTGAGAGCTCTGTGCATCGTCCAGTTTGCAGGAGGCTGAGGGAAGGTTCCGGGTTTTGGAAACTAATTCACACCATTCTACTCCAATTAATCGCCACCATGAGGGTCACCGAGGTTGGCTCGGTGGCTGTAATTGGTCGATCGACAAGGTGAGTTCATCTCTGGTGTTTTCTTTTCATTTTTTGGTTCCGGGTTTATTTAGAACCAGACGACTACGCTGGGTTCGTCTTCTGGGCAAAAACGATGAGACCCGGATTGATCCGGGTGTCCGTGCTGGGCTGGTCCAGGCTGTTGGGCCTGGGCTCAGCCTAGTTGCCTTACTGACCCACGAGCTTGAGCCGTGGGCTGTCGAAAAAAAAAAAAAGGATTGGGCCCAGGCCGTGGGCTGGCCTTGGCAGTTAGGCCCAATGAGTTGGGCCGAGTTGACTCGGATAGTCAACTCGGCCTTGGGTTGTTGAGGTGAGTCAACCTGTCCGGGTTGACTCAATGAGATTGGGAGTATGCTATCCCTAAGGATAGCAAGGGTTGGGATAAGGAGGATTTGGGGATAGTTGGGAATTAATATATTCTAAAATTTATTAATTTAATATTTGGATTAGGGTTTTAAAGGTGAATCGGCCTGGGTTTGACCGAGGTTTGAATTTGAAAAGTTGGATCGGTTTTGGATTTGAGGAGAAAAAATCTGTCAGACCAAATGGGTTCGAGAAATTTTGGGAGGCCAATTCAAGGTGAATCGCCCAGTTTAGTGTGTTGTCCTTCAGGTGACCGGTTCACCAATGTTTAGACCGGTTCTTGGGGAGTTTGAACTGGTTCATGGTTCAGCATGATGAAACCTAGCTAACCATGAAATTTGGTGATTTTTGGGTGGCCGATTTAGGGTGAACCGGGCTTGATTTTTGTGCCGGTGCTAAGGGTTAGGGTTTTTGGTCCGGTTCGGGGCTGGTTTAAGGACTTTTTGGTCGGTTCTGACTGATTTCTAAGGTTTTGAGGCCTTTTAAATCCGATTTTGAGGGTTTTGTGGCCATTTGAGTTGAGTCGAAGGTAATTTTGAATCGGGTTAAGCTGGTTCGAGAGTTTTGGAGGCCGGTTCGCTATGGTTCAAGGGTTGTGGAGGTTGGTTTCGTAAGACAGAAGGTGGTTAAGTAGAGTTGTTGAGTGTTGGTGAGTCGAGTAGATCCTGGTGATGGGTTTTAGTGCCTCGAGATGCGTACCATGATGTCAAGATGGGAGTTGAGCTGATTTTGGGCTGTCAGGCTAGTATCTTGCGTTGGTTTTGGTGGTGGTGATGGTTTTGTGTATTTTTGGTTATAGATATGCCGTTATAGATATGCCGTGGAGGCACGTCCAAGTTAGCGAGCCAAGTGAGGGAGCTTGGCAGTTCTTTTTTTTAAGCCTTTGTACATTGAGTGATGATATCCTCTTTATGCCTGTGTTTTCATATTGCGATTTTTGACATGATGATATGTGGTTTAGAAACTGTATTTTGATTATTCGTTATACTCGGGATATGTGTTATGTGTTTTTTGAATTGTTAGTGAGCTATGTTCTTATGTAATACTAGTTTTGAGATGTGAGCTGCATATGTGTATGTATATTAGTTTTGTTTTATATATGAGATGGTATCGTATGATGTGAGGCGACAGGGGCCGCGGATGTGATGTGCACTATTGTGATTCTTCCGATCGTCGAGACGGTGGATTCCTCTGATTGTGAGAAGACGAGACAAGGGTCTCATGATGTTCATGATGTGATGTGTAGGGATGGCAGGCTCAGCCGACGGACGGTGGGCCATAGTGTGCGGGGAGTGCCTTGGCCCGTGATGAGATGAGTTTGTGTGGCCGAGGGCTCATCCGGTCGATGGTGTGCTGCCGTAGCGTGTGGGAAGTACCCTGACCTAGTGATGTGATTTGATGATTGGTTATATTGATACCTCACATGTGTGTTTTGATTATTGCTTACTATATATATGTGTATGGATGGTTTTGTACTTGTGGCGTGATACATATCTCGATATGCATAAATTAGGTATCATCTTTACTCACTGAGTTTCGCGACTTATAGTTTTAAACTTTCCAAATTTGGGTTACTGTCATCATCTCAAGTAGTGCCAATTTTTGGAGGGACTGTCAGAGGATTGATGGATAATAGGCACTTCTTTTTGTATAATTTTTATTGTATTCTAGAGTAACTTCTTTGTACTCTCAGATAGGGTCCCGGATGATTTTGTTGTTGTATTGTTACACTTGGTGTATGATATGTACTTTTGGGTTTGGTCTGTTGTGTTAAGGCTTACTAGGGTTGGGGAACCTAGTGCCGGTCACAGGCCCGGGGTTCGGGGCGTGACAACATCTCTAGGATATTTAACATGTAATCCTAATAGTTGGCCAAGCTGGACTTGGTCAATTAAAAATGGATCCCCATTACATTTTCTACATCTTATTTGTGAATAAGTCTACAAAGGTGGATTTGTATTAGTACATCCCCCCTTGGAAAAATGCCTTGTCCTTATGGTGAAAAGAAGGAAATTGACTAGCAAGAAGGTTATAATTTTCCCAGCTAGCTTCTTCAAGAAGATGGCCTTCCCATTGAACCAATAGCTCCAAAATGAGGACACCTCCTTTTTTAACCTAGTGATAAGTTAATACTTTGGCAGGAGTGAGAATGATTTCCTAGTTAGAAGCATGCGAAATAACTAGCGGTGAAGTAGGAACTTGTCCCATAGTTGGCATAACATCAAGAAATGAAATATGGGATGAACTTTGGAGGAAACTTGAAGCTCTAGTCTATAAGCCACTAGTCCAACACGTCAAATGTAAGGGCCAAAAAATCTGGGGATATTTCCTCATACTTTCATTTAGCAAGTGCTGGCGGTAAGGTTTAACTTTGTAAAAAAATTGGATTACCAACATGGAAACTCAACTCTCTTCTCTTTGGATCAGCTTGTGCCTTCATTTGTGATTGAGTCTTTAAGAGATTAGCTTTTAAAGGTTTCAGCATATCATCACGAGTAGTAAGTTGTTTTTTCAAGTTCTGCAATGCTTGTCTCTCTGGAGCAAATGGATGAAGTGGTGGTGGATGTGTCCTATAGACAACCTTGAAAAAAGTGTGCCCATTAAAGTATGAAATCTGGTGTTAAAGGAGTATTTTGCCCAAGGATGAAATTTACTCAAGTATGAGGTTGTTCATGTTCAAAACATTGAAGATACATTTCCAAACACTGATTAACCACCTTAGTTTGGCCATACGACTAAGGGTGATAAGAGGAGCCTATTCTCAAATGGGTGTTGGTTAATTTGAAAAGTTCATGCCAAAAAGTACTAAGAAATATGACATCCGTATCTGAAAGGATGGATCTTGGAATGCTATGAAGCCTCACTATCTCCCTGCAAAAAATATCAACAATAATTGTTACTGTAAATGGATGAGATAAGGGAAGAAGATGCAAGTATTTGCTGAAGTGATCCATTACCACCAATGTATCAAACCCACTAGATTTTGGAAGGCCAACAATGAAATCTAGTGGAGATATTCTCCCATATTCTCCCAAGTACAGTAGAGGTTATAGAAGATTAGCAGGTGCTAAGACTTGGTATTTGTTATGTTGACAAGTCAAGTAATATTGAACAAATGACCTAACATCTGGCTACATACTCAGCTAGAAAAAGTTGGGAAGAAATTTAGTTCAAAGTCTTTAAAAAACTCCCATGCCCTGCATATAATGAATCATGAGATTTAGACAAAAGCTTTTGCCTAAGACAAGTATTACCTAGGATCACCAAATGATTCTTGAAGTAGAGCTTGTTGGCCATTACTTGAAAATCTGGATGAGAATTGGAATCCTATGAAAGTGAAGCCATTATTTCCTGGGTATACGGATCCGCTTGAAGAGCTTCTTGCAAATCCATAAAAATCCAATGAAACAAGAAGAGCCAAAACTAAAAAGTTAGCATGTTTGGACATTGGGAAAGTGCATCTACCTTTTTACTTTCTTTTCCAGCTCGATAAATGATAGAAAATCAAATGGTAGGAACTTCATAAGGAGCCTTTACTGCTCGTTTGTTGTTACATGTTGTTCCAATAAATATTTAAGGCTAAAATGGAATGTTTTGACATCCCAAAAAATAATGCCTTTACTTTTGTAAGGGCGAGTGCAAGAGTTAGCAATTCCTGATCATAAGAAGATTTCAAACAATTTAAGAAAGAAAATCCCTTACCGAAATATGCAATTGGGTGATTAGATTGGAGAAGTATTGCATCAATCCCTTCAAAAGAGGCGTCACGTTCCATTGTGAATGGTTGACCGAAATCCTGGTAAATACAAAATTGGTACTGAAGTCATCACTTGCTTGAGGCTTTGGAAAGCAGTTTTAGCCACTAAAGACCATGCAAAATCATCTTTCCAAGAGAGATTAGTTAATGGTCTTGCACGAATCTGATAATCCTTCATGAACCTGCAGTAATAACCTGTTAATTCCAAGAACCCTTGAAGTTCTTTCATGTTGGTTGGTGTGGGCCATTTTAGAATTGCTTGAATTTTTATCGAATCTATAGCTACACCCTTAGTAGATACCACGTGGCCTAGAAAAGAAACTTGAGTTTGGCCAAACAAGCATTTAGAGGCTTTAGCAACAAATATTTGTCCAAGAGAACTTGAAAGGTGATTTATAAATGGTGAAAGGGTTCTGAAATGTTTGGTTATAGATTTGGATGTTATCAAAGAATACCAAAATAAATTTGTAGAGATAGGGTTTGAAAAGGTCATTTATAACTGCTTGAAAGGTAGAAGGAGCATTAGTGAGACCAAATCGCATGACTACAAACTCATAATGGCTAAATGAGTTTAGAAGGCAATTTTGGGAATATCAAGAGGGTTGACCTGTATTGGTGATATCCAGATCTCAAGTCTATTTTGGAAAAATGGTGGCACTATGTAATTCATTAAGAAACTTATCAATGTTGGGTATGGGGTATTTATCAAGGATGGTAATTTGGTTTACGTTTTGACAATCGACATACATACACCAAGAGTTATCCATTTCTTGACTAAAAGGACAAGGTTGGCAAAAGGGTTGGTGCTAGGTGAACAAAAAGATCATAATAAATCATAAACTTGATTTTCAATTTCAGATTTTCAAAAATATGGATATCAATAAGTCTAGTATCTGGGGTTTTTGAATTTGGGAGTAATGGAATAGATGTGGGATTGAAAGGGTGGAAGCGTAATTGGATTCTGTAAAGACAGATACAAAATTGTTAAGTAAAATTTGAATTTTTGAATTTTGTATAGGATGAGTACCTGATATCTGATGTCCCAAAAGGCAACCCAAGAGGGGGGTGAATTGGGTTTTTATCGCGGAAGCTAAATGTGTGAAAAAAAAAAATTAAAAACAATAAAAATATCGAATCAAATAAACTAATACAATTCACCCAATAATAAATATAAAACAATTTCAAGTAAAGTTAAGAGAGTAGATAAGAGATGCAAACTCTTTTATAGTGGTTCGACTTGCTACCCAAGTTTACGTCCACTCCTCGAGCTCCAACTAGCCGAGGTTCCACTAAGTCTCTTGCACTTGACGGAGGCAAGAAATCCCGGAATACAAACAAAGTCCCTTGCACTTGGTG
>CAJVSB020000200.1:0-72623 GCA_911865555.2 Thlaspi arvense
GTTGTACATTCTTCTTAATGGTAAGCTATGTTTTGTTGTCACATTTTGGACTTGCATATTGTTACTTGAAATTTACAACTGACAGTTTTATTTATTTTGAATGTACTAGCTTTTTTACTTCTACAAATTCCCCAACCCATCAATCCAAGTCAGTAATGAGGCGCCTTTGATAGGCAATGGAAAAACAAACAAATTCAAAGGCCATTCCAAATGAGAGGAGAGGCCAAGAGGTACTGTAAAGTATCTATTAAATTACAAGCACTTATATTATTTCTTTCAAACATTTTATATGTAAACTTTCAAGCATGTTATGTGAAGTTACAAGCGTGTTGTTTTCAATGTATTTCTGTAAAGGTGATTCATTTAACATATTGACATACATTCTAGGGTGTTGCCCACCCCAAAAAGCGCCGGCATGGATCCGGACATTGCTACTAAGTACACTGTAGCATGAGATAAACACTAAAACACTAACTACCACATCACTAGGGCTTATTTTTTATAGATTTAACTTTAGTTTTGTTTCATATCACAAGGAATATCTATAAAGAAGTAATGTCAATAGTCTACAAGAAATTGAAACTTGTAACATTGAATTGATGGCTGTGGCTGCAACACCCTCAAGTTCCTCGATAGAGCACAGCAGGAAGAAGCTCAGGAGGAAACGCAATCAAACCCATGGGGCACCTACTGCTACATCCCCGGCATCTAAGAAAAAAGCTGGGGAACCTACTGCTGCATCCCCGGCATCTCAGCAAGAAGCTGAGGAACTGGAGAAAACCAAAGGGCACCTCAGGAAGAAGAACAACTTGAGGAAGTCCCTGCTGCTAAAGTAGACGAGGATATTCTCCCCGCCAAACAAGAACATATGCTAGGAAAACACCATCGGCGGCCTCGTCTAAAACCAAAATAACTCTGCCCTCAACGCCAGTTTTCATATTGCGCCTGCAAATCACCGTCTGATGAAGACAGGTACCTCCAAAATTAATTTGCTAGCTCAAACTAATTAATATATTTCTGTGACAACATGATTCACATACATTCGGTTTATATGAACGGGTGCTTATTAGTATGCTCGGAGTCCACTTGTCACAATCAGACCTACACACTCTCTACAATAAACAGTGGGTATCCAACATGGTATGTATTACTTACTTTTCATAGCATTATTTAATATTCAGTTCATTATTTAATGTTGAGCTGCCCAATTAGGTTGTCATCTTTGCTGCAACACTATGGAATCACCACAATTAGAACAAAATAGTGTGTAGCTCGACATTTCTTACCCCCTCTTTTATGGTGAGAATTTTTATACTTGTACTCAGTAGTTTCAATATAATTTGATGAGTGGATAACAATTTTTTTCCTATTTAGGATAACGTAATTGTACATTTTGAGAGGGACTGCGAAGACACCACTTTTGTATAGATGTGTCTTCGATCAAATTGTAACAGGATATGACATCTTCAGTTGCAATTGGGTAAGTTTAATTATGGTTGTAATAATGTACGCTTACTTACAAGCATATTAATGTTTAGTTACTTTTATATCTCTGTACAGTTATTGAAATTTTATAATTATTCTAGGTTTTTGCTCATTACCTCTACAAGAATATTGGAGTTGTTACGCGCTGTCCCCTGCAAGCAGAACACTATATGTGTTAAATTTTCATGAAGATGAACGAAGCAAGCCGAAAGCATCAACTCGACCAGTTCACGGTATCATGTCATTGGAGCCATATTCATAGATTTCATTACACTATCTTCTCCACCATCCAAATAATATGTATGTCTTTTTGCCCAAGCGATAAAATTTTACGAGCTTTTGCAAGAATTTGGCCACAGATCCCCAGAACACACAACCAAGTCAACCTGGAATATGTCAATCTCCCTCTGTAATCAAATGAGTGAGTATAGAATTAAATTAATTGGAACATATAATTTCTTGCCATATTTTTCATGTTTAATATGTGGATACAGTTCTGATTGCGGGGTGTATGTACTGAGATACATGCAAACTTGGATAATACACCATACCTAAGTATTCTCCCGTAAGTGACTGATCACAACAACACTACTATGATCATTTGCACAAGATAGTGCATTCAATTTTAATTGATAAATTTCTACAAGCCATGATACGAGAGTTCAAAAAACAATATGTATGTGACTAGTGACACACCCAGAAATGAATACCGGGAGAAAGTACTCAAGGATGCTGGGGTCTGGGACAAACTAGGTTGAGTTGAGTTTCGCATTGCCTATCATGGAAAATAAGGGACTATAACAATTTCTACTGGACATGAAACATGAAGATTTTTAATGCCTTGCAATTTTTTTGTATAATTACTCGTAAGACATAGATGAATGAAAACAATTACTGATTGCTGGTTAAGCTTATACATACTTTATAGATCCAGGAAAACAATTGTACATATATTCTTTATTGGTTATTGTACAGATCTATATTTCTTGTATTCTTTTTCAAGCATATAATTGAATACATTGGGAGAGTAATACTTCGAACTGAATGGAAATGTGCGTGTAACGGAATGGATCTTTACATGTAACTATACAAGTCTTTCATTATAACAGAATATCAGATTTTCACTTCCGATAAAATTGCTGAATAGCCCTTGTATGTTGCTTGTAAGTAAAATGTGGCTATGCTTTTAACTGAACGCGTCTTTGCTTGTAACTACACAGGTTTTGCTTGTATCTGAATGAATCTTTGCTTGTAACTATGAAGTTTCTGTTTGAAACTATATGCTTCTACTTGTAACTGAACGAGTCTTTGCTTGTAACTATACAGGTCTCTGATTGTAACTGAACTAGTATATGCTTGTAACTGTAAAAAACCTCTGCTTGCAATTATGCAAACTCTGCCTGTAACTGAACGAGTTTTGCATGTAACCGTACTGATCTCTGCTTGTAACTAAATGAGTATTTGCTTGTAACTATTAAGGTCCTGCTTGAAACTATACAACATCTACTTGTAACTGAACGAGTTTCTGCTTGTAACTGTACAGGTCTCTGCTTGTAACTGAACTAGTATATGCTTGTAACTGTAAAAAACTCTGCTTGCAACTATGTAGAACTCTGCCTGTAACTGAACGAGTTTTGCATGTAACTGTACAGGTCTCTGCTTGTAACTAAATGAGTCTTTGCATGTAACTATGAAGGTTCCTGTATGAAACTATACAACCTCTGCTTGTAACTGAACAAGTTGTGCTTGTAACTGTATAGTTATCTGCTTGTAACTGAACTAGAATATGCTTGTAACTATAAAAAACTTTGCTTGCAACTATGCAGAACTCTGCCCGTAACTGAAGGAGTTTTGCATGTAACTGTACAGGTCTCTGTTTGTAACTGAATGAGTCTTTGCTTGTAACTATGAAAGTTCCTGTTTGAAATCATAAAACTTCTACCTGTAAACTGAATGAGTCTATGCTTGTAACTGTACAGGTTTGTGCTTGTAACTGAACTAGTATATGCTTGTAACTAAACTACTATATGCTTGTAACTGTAAAAAAACTCTGCTTGCAACTATACAGCAATCGACTTATAACTGAACGTTTTTTGCATGTATCTGTACTCGTCACTGCTTGTAACTGAGCGAGTAGATATGCTTGTAAGTATAAAGTCTCTACTTGCAACTCTATACATTCCTGCTTGTAACGAAACAACGGTTTGCTTGTGATCCAATGAGTCTACATTTGTAACTTAATGAAACTCTGCTCATAATTGAACTAGTCAACCACTTAATTCCATAGACGGAGGTATGCTTGTAACTGAACAGATATATGCTCGTAACTAGATTTTTCCCAGTTGGTGAGCTAAATATTTAATTGCAAAAAATATTTATTACTGACCGAATTGTAACCGATAAACGGGGTCACAAAGTAGCGACCGTAGTAAAAAGGATCATTTCCTTTAAGTAGTGACCCTATAGTAACCGCTTAAAGGGGGTCACTAATTAGTAACCCTTTTTTGTAACCGCCAAATTCGGGGTCAGTAATTAGTGACGCATTTGTAACCACCGTAATGGGGGTCACTAATCAGTGACCGACTACAAAGGCCCACCTCCCAAATTTGTGACCCTTTTGTGACCCCCAAGAGAGGGTCACTAATTAGTGACTCATTTGTAACCGCCTTATATTCAGTCACTAATTATTGACCCTTTTGTAACTTATCGCAAGCGGTCGCTAACTTTGTGACCGATTTTTGACCGTAGTGACTGCAGTCACAAATGCGGTCATAAATCAGTCACAAATTGGTTATTGTTTTTTTCCAATAATTTAGACTTAGTCGGTCACTACTGGGTCACTAATCGGTCACTAATTAGTGACCCATGCTGCGGTCACTAATTTGCGGTCACTAATTGCGTTTTTTCTGGTAGTGAGAGAAAGAGGATTTGTATAGGAACTTAAATATCAAGGTTCATGACTTGAGCCATTTTTCGATATATGTGAATATATTGAATAAATAAATTGAAAAAAAACTTTTCGATATTGGTTTTCAAGGAAAATTATGTCAATTTTTTTTTTGTAAAATTAATGAATTACAAATCGTGATTTAAAATCGAATTAAAATATAAACTATGATTTAGTCTCGTCTAGTTTTTAAAGGTTCATAGTTTTGGATTAATTTTTAAAAATTATAAATTATGAAATATAGTGTAATTTGAAATTGAGTCTCAAATCAAACTACAAACACCCTTAATTAAAACATTGTTTTTACATGTTTCTAGGCATCAGTCAACTAGGGAAGGGGCCACTGAGTGTGATAGAGAGGAGAGGGCTGAAACATTTGCTGCTAAGACCAAGCATAGAATTTAGAGTGCTAAGTGTAAGGAGTAAATGCTTCACTTTTTAGAGTTGGGACTTTTATATCAATTTTAAAACTATAATTAAAAAAATAATATATTTTCTTTGAGATTTCGACAGAAAATTATAGGTTTGTGTGTCTAAAGCTAAAAGAAAGACTCTTAAAACCAATGTCCCATGGTAACTTTTGGTCCTCTTGGGAAAAACTCTTACCTCCATCAGCTTATATGGATAATTCTAGTTTTTATCCCCTTCATAACCCTACTTAACAAAGCTTAATTAGCACTAATTTCTTTAATATCTTTCAGGCTTCTGCAAGACAAATGTGTTCAGCTCGATTTAACAAATATTTATAGTTGTTCAGGCCGTAAGCCAATTATATATATAAAGAACAAACTCACTTACATTGGTTATTGATATAGAGGGTTTTATTCCTATGTTATCTCCATGACCAAAATAACCTTTTGGTAGATTAAACGTGAATGTTTGATTAAAGGGTTTTATAATTTCAAAAGATAAGACATTAGGCTAGTTGAAACCTCCTCGGGCCGATCAAACAGGCCGAAATAGGTCATGGGTGACCTTGGAGAAAGGCCTTTTTTCATGCCGCAACTACATGGAATTTCATTGAAAAATTATAGATAGAGCCACTGTGAAACTAAGAATTATAAATTCGGATAAATAAAAATTAATTATAAACTAGGGTTTTAAAATTGTCATATATATCACAAAAGTTATACATTCTATCAAGTACTAAATTATGCAACTGTTTTTATTAATTTGTATAGTTGTTTTGTTGACCCATATGCTTTCGATATTTAATAATTAAATATGAATTTTAACTAGCTTGTTATAACAATTTTAACTTAATTTTATGATTTTAATATCCCAAAATTTAGAAATTCATCCCAATTAATAATTACTTAATTTTATGATTTTAGTATCTCAAAATTTAGAAATTCATCCCAAATAATAATTAATTTTAATTGCATTCTAATTTGTAATTTTTATTTTGTATTGGCTTTTTTGCCCTTTTTTTGTCATTTTGTTACTCAAACAACAATTTTTATTATTCTCCTTAGTGACAACTAACAATTATGTTTTTCTTTTCATAGGCCAATAATATATGCACGGACATAGCGATGCAAACCGCTCGATTTGGTTTGCTATTGTTTAGACCTAGTTTGTTTGTTCTCTTAGGCCATTGTTCCGTTGGATGGAGAATGAGGGAGGAATAAGGATTAACTTTGATACAGTTTATTCTACATTGCCACGTATAGAAAAGTGGTTTTAATTTCATGTTTGGTATGGGGGATAGGGCATGGGATGTAATGAATGAGGTTTATCCTATCCCTAGTTCGTATTGAGGATAAAACTAGATAAGAAGCCAAATTGCTAGAATGCCCTTTATTGTAGTTTTACTAGAATGCCCTAAGTAGTTAAGTTACTCGCCATTATGCCCCTTTGTTCACGTCAAAACCCTAACTCTCTCCTAAGGCCTCCTCTGTGTCTTCCTCATGCACGGTTGCCGATCCAGACCTCTATGTCTTCCTCCCGCACGGCTGTTGATCCAAACGAATCCAGCGTGCCTTCTTCTCACATAGCTGTCGATCCAGACAGAATCCCGAGTGCCTTCTTCCCACATGGTTGCCAAACGGAATTCCTCTTCCCCACCATGAATGTTGGTAGTTTGTGCTTTGATGGAGGTTGGGTGGCGGAATATTTGGATGGAGGTGGGTCTGTGGGAGAAACTACACAGATTTGGTCAGCCCTCTCTTATTGCAACGATAGTCTTCTCTCTCCCTTTTAATCTGGGCCTCTTTGAATATCGGGGTTCTCACTCAAATCTGGTATGGCATCTCTTTTCTTCCCTCCGATTTGGTATGGCCTTTTCTGATTATTTGGGTTCTCACTTGTCTTTGGTATGGCATCTCTCTTTCTCCCTCTTGATCTAGTGTGGACCTTTCTAATTTTCTAGGTTTTCACTGGGATCTGGTATGGCATCTCTTTTACTAGTATGCCCCCCTTCCCCCTTGCGTAGTTCTTTTGAACTTTGAATATGGTCATATTCCAAAAAAATATTCAAAGTAATTACTAATCCAAGACCAAAATATTTGGAGGATCGTTCTGATTGAGCCAAAAGGATTTGTAATTGTCAGTAAATTATTTAATTGTATTTGGCTTCCTTTACATTTAGATGAAAATGGCTCTGAAAAGTGTGTCTTTGATATATTTTTGTATGAGTTTGGATGATATGCAGATACCCAGAAATGCTTCACATTTTATATGTTTTGTTATATACTACACTGCGATTAGCTACCCATGTCTACTCTTGACCCGCCTATGTGAGATTCCCTGTATCAAGGAATCGCTGCTCTAATTCCCTCAGAGTTGTTCCCTATTACGGGAACATTGCTTTATACTGTGTGTTCATGGCTCCTACATAGAATCTAGTTGACTATACTTTGTATATTGCATTATACATTGGCCTATGTGAGTTAGTGAATATGCTGCACTTTGGATTGCTATATTAGTGAGTTTGTATTTTCTTGCTTGCTGCACTCTTATGCAATGTTGTTAGCTTATGATAATACTTATGCTATTGGCTTCTGTTGTTGGCTATGAATTTGAGAAAAATTTCTAATGTTCTATATGCTACATGATGAGAAAATTTGATTAGGCTCTGCTTTCATGCTTTCATATAGTTGAGATGTGGATCGTTAATTTGATTATTTAGCCTAATATGATAAAAATTCTCTGATTAGCTATGACATTTTGATTGTGTACAGTTGCTATGCCATCGTTGGAAATGGTTGTGTAGTTGGTATGCTAATGTTGGTGAGTTGTTGCCTTGCTAGTAGGTTTGTGTTGTGTAGGCTACATGATGAGAACTTTTTGATTAGCCTTGACTTTCATGCTTATGTGTGTGAGTTTGTGTTGTGTGGGCTATAGGATAAGAACTTTTTGATTAGCCTTGGCTTTCATGCTTTTGTGTGCTGGTTTGTATTGTATGGGCTACATGATAAGAATTTTCAGATTAGCCTTGGCTTTTATGCTTTTGTGTGTTTGTTTGTGTTATGTGGGCTACATTATGAGAATTTTGAGATTAGCCTTGGCTTTCATGCTTATTTTTGCTAGTAATGCAAATGGTTGATTTGCTTGTATAGGTTGATATGATGACATTAAAGGTGATTAGCTATGACATTGTGATTGTGTGTGGCTATTATGCTAATCATTGGGAATGATTGTGTGTAGTTTTTATGTCAAAGGTTGTCTATAATTCTTATGCCAACCCTTCGTATATAGTTGCTATGCTAATCGTTGAGAATGATTGTGTGTAGTTTCTATTCCAACCATTGTGTGGTTCAACCTTTAAGCTAATATGATAATGGTGATTTGATTAGCTACCCATGATGACATTGCTTTGTTTTGTGGTCTTTATATGATGATATTACTCTGATTATGTTGGTTTTAAAGTTAGCATGATGACCTTGCTCTAATTAGCTACCCATGATCACATTGCTCTCATTAGTTATCATATATAATGATGTTGTTTTGATTAGCTAATGTCATGACATTACTTTGATTAGTTGATGCAATGACATTGCTCTGATTAGCTACTGATGATTAGCTATCCATGATTAGGCTAATATGATGACATTGATCTGATTAGCTACCCATGATCACATTACTTTGATTACTGGGCATATATGTCGTTAGGTACCTTTGACATTATTGATTATCTCAGTTCTTGAGCTAATATGTATGCTGTTATTAATTGTTAGCCATTGTGTGCATTGAGGTAACTAGAATAATTATGAAATTTTAGTAACTATACAGAGATATGATAGTAACTAAAACGGTAATATGCATGTAAGTAAACATACATTATTACAACTATAATTAAACTTATCCAATTGCAACAGAAGATACCATATCCTACAAAAATGTGATCGAAGACACTTTGTACGAAAGTGTCTTCAGAAGTTCCCTAGAAATGTACAATTAGTTTATTCTACATGAGGAAAAAAATTATTATCCATTCATCAGATTATATTGAAATTATTGACTACAAATACAGTATAAAAATTCTTAGCATAAAAAGAGGGTTAAGAAAATGTCAAGTTACAACACTATTTGCTTTTTATTGTTCATGATTCCATAGTGTTGCAACAAATATGACAACCCAATTTGGGTAGGGTAACATTAAATAATGCAACTCAATATGAAATAATGCAGTCAAAATTATGTAATACATACCATATTGGATAACAACTGTGTATTGTAGAGACTGTGCAAGTTTTGATTGTGACAAGTGGAATCTAATGATACTAACAAACACTTTGTCATATAAATAGAACGTATATGAATTATATTGTCATAGAAATATGTAAATTAGTTTGAACTAACAAATTTTGAAGTACCTATCTTCATCAAACGATGATTTGCGGGAGCAATATGAAAACAGGGCATTAAAGGCAAAATTTTTTTGCTTTGTAGATGAGGCCACTGATGGTTTTTGTCCAAGCATATGTTCTTGTTTGGCGTGGAGGAACATCCTCTTCTACTTTAGTAGCAGGGTTTTCCTCAGGTTGTTTTTCTTCCTGAGGTGCCCCTTGGGTTTTGTCCACCTCCTCAGTTTCTTCCTAAGATGCTGAGGATATAGCAGTAGGTGCCTCTTGGGTTTGATGGTGTTCCTCCTGAGCTTGTTCCTACTGTGCTTGTTCGATGGGTGTTAAGGGTGCTACAGTCACAACCACTAGTGCAACGTCAACAAGTTTCAATTTCTTATAAATTATGAACATTGCATCTTTAAATATATTCCTTGTGAGCTGAAATAAAGTTAAAGGTAAATCAATAAAAAATAAGCACTAGTGATGTGGTAGTTAGTGTTTAGTATTTACCTTATGCTGCAGCCTATTAGCAGTAATGTTCGGATTCATGCTGGTACTTTCTTGGGAGACAACACTCTAGAATGTATGTAAATATGTTAAATGAATCGACCTTTATATAAATAACTTGAAAACGACATGCTTGTAACTTCACATACATATGCTTGTAATTTTACATTTATAATGTTTGAAAGTAATCATATAAGTACTTGTAACTTAACAAATACATTGCAGTACCTTTTTGCCTTTCCTCTCAATTTGAATGTACCTTTGAATTTGTTTGTTTTTTCATTGCCTTGTCAAAGGCTTCTCATTACTGACTTTGATTGATAGGTTGGGAAATTTGTAGAAGTAAAAAAAGCTAGTAAAGATTAAATAATAAAACTGTTAATTGTAAATTTCAAGTAAGAATATGTAAGTCCAAAATATGATAATGAAACACAGCTTACTGTTAAGAAGGATGTACAACCACTAAGTGATTTCTTAAATCCCCTACCCACCTAAAACTCCTGGATCTTAGTCACTAGCCAATCCAACACTAGTTGTCCCCAGTTATATTGTGATGAATTGCTCACATCAGTTATTGTATCCAAGAGTCTAGGACTAGGTGCATTCTTTGAGGTTGGGCAGAGGAGTACAATTAGGGTGTACAAGATGAATAATCTTTTGAATAATGTATCCATACTACTTAACCTAATATTTGTCTTTAGAGTGGTTAAGCTTACACCCATAAGTGCTTGCACCTCCTTAGACACTTTTCCTATCCCTCTTATCCATCAAAGTTATCGACGTGCTAGATGAAGGTATGCCAAGTACTATTCCAACGTCCATAGCTGTGACTTCAGCCCTGTAGCCCCGAACAACCACTACTCTTTGATAATAATCAAAATTGTTGACCAGTTCTATGCATATGTCTAGAGCCAACAGTTTGCAATCTATCTTCAGCAAACTCCCAAAAACCATCTCTTTGACGTGCTACCTCTACTCTTTAGTTAGTTCTCCAACTAACTTCTGAAATTTTGTTGTAGAACACCTTGAAATGACAGTAGCCTATTTCCACGATAATGCCAAAAGTAAGAATTTACTGCTTGTAATTTGACAGTTTTTATATGTAATTTGACATGTTTATAGTAATAATATTGCAGGCGTTTGCTTGAAAATTTATCATTAACATAATCATTATTATAGTTTAACATATTCACACTCATAACTTAACACTTACATGATGAGGCTTTGCATCACTCCCAGTGTGATGTTTGTCCTTGAAGGCTACCCGCGTTCTCTTGCTAGCTTCAACATACCTCTTGTTTTCAGAGGAGGGCAACTCATTCCATGCACCTAGTATGGCTCGATGACCCTGTGTGAAACCTGTGCCGTACAAAAACATGCATTATGAGTCATGAAGTCTTGCCTGCAATCAATAATATTTTGTTAGTTGCATATTTTGTAAAATATTGTGAATTATAAGATAGACAATATTACCTAAAAAGATGTAGACTAGTAACATGGCTGTTTGAATCCTTAATTTTAGCTTCATCTACGCTGCTTGCAGAAGTAGCAGCAGCCCTTTGGTCCATTTTTTGTGCAACACTTTTACGTGCCATTCTATATAAGCAACAACGTCAAAATAATAACGAACCATGCAATGGATGGTGGGCACACCGCACATGCTTGTAATCTCGCACAAAAATGATAGATTTACTAAGATTACTAGCAACCTACAGAATAGAAAACATATAATATTGGCCAAATGTTATATAAACTGTTCATTTAATCCTCTGTTTCGTTAATGCTCAACAAATGGAAAGCAAAATATATAGAAAACGAGTAACATGGCTGGTGCAAAATATACAGATGGCAAGAAACAAAATTAAGTCACAAAAGAGAGATGTGGGGGAGGAAGAGAGAACTTACAAGCTTCCTCCTAGGGTTCTGGGCGCTTGTTGCTCATTTTAGGTTAACAAGGTGTGATGGGTTGTGGGTGCTCATTTCAGCGGTGCGTGGATGATGGTAGGAGTAAGGTTTGGTAGTGCTCGTGGTGTCGCCTGGTTTTCTTTATCACTTCTGAGTGCTTGGAGTGGTTATCCTATCAGGCAGTCACTGTAGCATTTATAGGCAAGAAAGAGAGAAAGGGAAAGTTTGCATAGGGAAGACAAGGCGGTGTGTAATTATTAGTACGATAGAATTTTTTAAAAGTTTATGGAAGTACGAGCACGGGTTCATTTCAATTACAAGAATACATCTTTGTTTATTGAACCAGGTGCAACCATAGGTTAAGGTTAGTTACAAGCACATATCCCTGCTAAGTTACAAGCGTGGACCCATGTTGGTTACAAGCATAAATCAATTTAGTTACAAGTATGATCTCCGCACGTCACATAGTGGCTAAGTGTTCAATTATAGGCAGAGTTCGGTTCAGTTATGACCAAGAGTTGTATTCGTTACAAGTATAAATCAGTTCAGTTACAAGCATGATCTCCGCGTGTCATAGAGGCTGAGTGTTTGGTTACAGGTAGAGTTCAGTTTAGTTACAAACTAAGGCCTGTATTGGTTACAAGCATAAATCAGTTCAATTGCAAGCATGATCTCCGCGCGTCACATAGTGACCGAGGGTTCAGTTACAGGCAGAGTTCAGTTCAGTTCAGTTACAACCAAGACTCGTATTCGTTACAGGTATAAATCAGTTCAGTTACTAGCATGATCTCCAAGTGTCACATTGTGACTTAACATTCGATTACATGCAGAGTTCTGTTAAGTTACAAGCATAGACTCGTATTGGTTACAAGCACATATAAGTTCGGTTATAAACATGATCTCCGCGTGTCACATAGTGAGTCAGCATTCAATTATAAGTAGAGTTTCGTTAAGTTACAAGCATAGTCCTATACTGGTTACAAGCACATATTAGTTTGATTACAAGCATGATGTTTGCGTGTCACAAAGTGACTAAATATTTGGTTCCAAGCAATGTTCTATTAAGTTGTAATCATAGACCCGTTTTGCTATAGACATAGATCAGTGCAGTTACAAGAATTATCTCCACTCATTGGACCAAGTCCAACCCTATCCATTTTTACTGACTAATAAAAAAATTATATATGAAATTCAATTGTTACTGGCACTTACAACTTGCATAAGACATGCAATCTTTACATGAAAGATAATAAGGGTGAACATAGTGAGGTTTACTTAGTGTTGATACTCTTTTTCACAACTAACCATACCTACTAGTTTGGAATTTTTAGAAATCAAACCAAATCATAGTTTACGGTTTTGTTTCAAACCACGGTTTGTGATTTACTACATAGAATGGACTACATTCCCTGAACAAATTCATTATATATATTAATTGTTTATAGTAATCATACCTTATAGAATAAATATATTTATAGAATATATTTAGTCACACTAATGCAAATATAAAACATAACAAGATGGTGAAACATGCATTCAAAAAACAAGATGATGAATTATATATAGATCGAGAATATGATGTTTGATTTGTCTAAATATATAAAATATACAGTTTGATTTAGTTTATATAGTTTTTCTAAATGTTAAATATCAAACGAAACCGTACACAATTCTATTCATTCCCAAATTGAACCAACCAAACTAAATCAAATCACAGTCTCATCATTGTTAAAACAGTTTTGTTTAGTTTGTTGAACACCCATTTAAGATACTTAAAAAATTGTAACCCACTATTACATACATCCATAAATGTGTGTGTTTATAAATATATATATATATATATGTACACACACATGTATATAGATATATATACACATAGAGGGAGAAAAGGGGGAGAGAGAAACATAATTGTAAATATATTTTCTATTAATTAATATATGTATATTGTTTAATTAGAGAAATTTAATAGTTAGAATTCATTGTACCCAATTTTTGAATTTTTTTTTTTATTTCCCAAAACTTAAGTGACAGGGGCACCCCTCATCCAAAATTTAGACATCTTAAGGCGGCTAGTTTCAAACATTCTCAAAATTCACTTCACTCCCCTTTTAAGTTTGTCTCGTACGCGCTGACTTACATTACAATAACATATACATGGGGAAGAGAGAAAGCGTGCGAGAGAGGAAGACGACTTACACGATGCTGGGTGCTTTGCTTCCTCCAAGGTGCGACTATGGGCCACTATTCTGTGTTTCTCTTCACAACTGCATTCTTGTGTGTGGTATTATTTCTATTATTTTAAATGTTTTCCATCCTCAATTTTTGCATAATTTTATCAAATCCTTTTTTAGTTCTTTAGTATTAACTTACTCTAAGAGTTTATATGGTTTTTTGTACGAGGTTATATTGGGTGGGATGATATATAGAATCTGTGCTCTGTTTTTTTAGTTTCTCCAATTTGCTTCCAGTCGCATCTATATGACTATTTGCCGTACAAATAGTATAACTCGCCTTTGAATTTGGGAATGGAATTTTAGATAATATTGAAATTCAATAATATTGTCACATATTCTTGTCCCAAAATAAGCCTTTCACAGATTATGGCCACCAATCAGGAATGGATATACCGACACTTGAATAGAAATGGGTTTCTAAGAGATGAGTTTGCTATGGGGCAGTACAATTTTTGGATTTCGCATATTCCCATCCAGAGATTGTAGATAATGGTTGTATAAAATGTTCATGTTTAAAGTGTTGTAATTTGAAATTCAATGATCATGAAATTGTACACTATCATTTTGTATGTTATAGTTTTGAGAAAAGTTATACTACTTAGGACATTCATGGAGAACCTTTTCGGCGAGGTCTAGTTAGTAAAATTTCTACATCCATGAATGATGACAATTTTGAGATGAGAGATATAATCTTGGATGCTATAAGATCGAATTTTGATTGGTCATTTCCTACAGATGAGCATCCAATAGACAGGAAACAACCACCTGATCCAAAAGTTGGGAAGTTCTATCAATTGTTAAAAGATACTGAGGAACCTTTGTAGGACGGTTGCATGAAATAGACAAGATTGTTTATAGTGTTGCAGATGTTGAATATTAAGTTTGATTTCAACCTACTCGAATCATGTATGGATTGCATCATAATATTGATGAGAAGCACGATGCCAAAAGATGTAGTATTTCCAAGTAACTTGTACAATTTAAAGAAGATGGTGGCCAAACTTGGGTTGAGTTATTAGAATATTGATATTTGTTAGAGAAACTGCATGTTATATTACAAAGAAGGCATGCACAAGACAAAATGCACAATATGCGATCATGAGAGAAATGAGCCACGAAATGTATGCTCTAGAATAGATGTGTCGTACAAAGTTTTATATTACCTAGCTCTCATTCTAAGACTTTAAAGGCTTTATATGTCAAACAATATGTCTTAGGAGATGACATGACACTTCAATAATTCATGTGAAGATGGGTAGCATGGCACACCCTGTTCATATTAAAGCGTGAAAGCATTTTCATCATTCTCATCCTCAATTTGCATTTGAGGCACACAATGTTTGCTCAGGAATGTGCACATATGGATTTACTCCATTCAACAATAATACTATTTCTTATTCTTGCCAGCCAGTAATGGTGGTACTATACAATCTTCCTCTAGGAATGGCAATGGAAGAACCATATATTTTTTTAAATATGGTTATTCTAGGTCCAAAATCTCCTGAAAAAAAAGTTGGATGTGTTTTTGCGACCTCTAATTAATGAATTACAACTATTATGGTGTGAGAGCGTTGAGACGTATGATGCATCCAATAAACAGAATTTCTTTATGAGGGTAGCCCTTATGTGGACAATTAATGACTTTCAGGCTTATGATATGGTATCTTGCTAGAGCACTCATGGTAAATTGTCCAGTTCATATTGTATATAGCGTACAAAGACTTTTTTGTCTAAGCAATGGATAGAAGTACTCATGGTTTGTTTATTAATGACAATTCTTGCCTTCCAATCACACATACTGATCACAAAGTCGATAGTTTATCTGAGTTCAACATGAAGAAGACAATCCTCCTCCACTTTTAGTAGGAACAGAAGAGTCAGTTTATATGGTATTTGAAAATGTGTTCAACACTGTGCTAGATATAAAAGGAAGGTCAAAAGACAATGAGAATGCAAGGAAAAACTTAGAGTTGTATTATGATTGGCTTGAACTACATATATTTTAGAACAATAGAGGACAACTAGTGAAACCCAAAGCAACGTACACACTAAGTGCTAAACAAGTAAAAGAAGTGTGCACATAGACAAAAGGCTTGAAACTTCCTGATGGCTATGATTCAAATATTGTCTGGTGTGTGAATGGAAAGGAGTAAAAGTTTTTTGCAATGAAGGGTCATGATTGCCATGTTCATGCAGAGGTTACTTCCAATTACTTTCTATGACCTCTTACCTAAACTAATGTGGGAAGCCATATCAGAGTTGAGCTTTTCTTTAGAAACATATGCTTAACTATTTTGCATGTAAAATATGTGCAACTCCTAGAAAAGCATATTACGGAGATAATCTGTAAATTAGAGAAAATCTTCTTGCTGGTATTCTGCAACATAATGGAGCATCTTTCCATCCACTTGCCTTATGAAGCAAAAGTTAGTGAGCCTATACAGTATTGTTGAATGTATCCATTTGAAAGGTATAACACTAAGTTATCATATCTGACAATGTACAATTTTGTATTTATGTATTGGTAGATTATCACATACCTAAATCAATATAGTCTCTATATTTTCACAGATTTCTATATCGTTTAAAGCAAAAGATGAAAAAACTATGCCCATGTGAAAGATTTTATTGTAGAGGCATACATTATTGAGGAAGTGGCAACATTTTGCTCTTATAATTGACTCCAATAAACACACTAGATTAAATCAAGTGCCCAGAAACGACAATGGTGGAAAAGTGGAGTTATGTGAGTAGTTTTCAGTTTTTCATCATCCGAGTAAACCTCTTGGGAGTCAAAGAAATCAGCGACATTTCCACAATGACGTAGAATATTGGGCAGCACACAGATATGTGCTCCTGAATTATGAAGAAGTTGCTCCTTTTATTACGTGAGTTCTCATAACATGTAGTTTATGATGCCTTCAAAAACAGTCATAACTTATTGTGATTATTTTTTGGATTTGTCCAACAAGTTTGATGAAAACATGTATAGGCTATACCAAAGTCTTACGGAGAAGGACTTGGGGAGATTATAGAATTTCAAATTCTCACGATGGTTGTAGAATTATGTACGTATAACAACATCATAGTTTTATTCACTAACTATATCATGATAGTTAAAATTACGTAGATACAGTTTCGTAGGTGAGAGATCCTCAGTATATGGTTGATGAAAACATTTGTTGCATAGTACAAGGGCCTAGTCAGTTGGTGAAAATATAAAATAGTTATTTTGTAAATGGGTATAAATTTCACACTCTTGATTATGGGCGGCATAAATCCACAATGAATAGTGGTGTTTGTGTGTTGGGGAGCTCATGGAGCGAAAATGAGGTTGATTATTATGGATTGTTGGAAAAGATGCTGGAATTGAAATACTTTTAAATGGGAAACCATGTTGTTATTTTCAAATGCCATTGGTTTAATGCATCCCCTAGCCATGTTAGAGTGAATTCATGATTTGAGCTTGTTGAAATCAATCACATCCAGAAACTTAACACTAACGATCAATTTGTATTGGCTTAACAAGCCCTTCAAGTCTACTATACAAGTTTCCCTAGAAATACTAGGAAGAGTCTTGACTAGCATGCAGTGTGTAAAGTAAAATTAAAAAGCAGAATTCATATGCCTCTTCTAGCAAGGTAGAATGAACATGATCTTTTTATACCTGATGCTCCATTTTAAGAACACATACTAGCACTATTTCAGATTTTGCTTACTATTGAACTTGATTATATAGGTATCTTAGTAGATCATAGTGTGGCATCATTTGAGGTACCTATTGAGGAATTTCGACCAATCCAATCACAGCCAAGTACACAAGAGGGAGAGGATGGAGATAAAGATGAAGAGGTAGTGGAATTTGAAGATGGAGATATGGATGAATCTGAGTTTAAAGATTTTGATTCAATAGTAGTTGGGATGGGGGGATGATTAGTGACTAGTGACTTTTGTATTGAATTGTCAAATAACATTTTCAAAATATTCAGAAATGTAATTCTGATATTGTACATGATAATTTTTCTTATATGTTTACAATATTTAGTTTTTGTTTCAAGTTCGACAAGTTGTGGAAGGTTTATTTTTTGTTTGTTGAACTTTTCGTGTGATTTTGTTAAACTCTTTAGTATTAACTCACACACTATGTTGTATTAACTCATCTAGCTATGTATTATTTCATGTTACCTGACAAAACCAACCAGGTAACCTCTATTTTTTGTCCTATCAACTTTTAAAATTTGGATTTATAAAAAAATATTACACTGGTAATGCATGCTATATGTGTAGGATGTGTTCTAATAGAGGTCGGGGACTTGGTAGGCATGGTAGAAGTGGGCTTGGTCTTGGTGATAGACACACTAGTGATTACGTGCCTCTGTCATTTGACCAAGCAGTTAACGACTTCAATTTTTGAGATGAGTTAGTGGCCGGTAGGCGGACGATGGATACACCGTCTAGTACTACACTTGGGGGCCAGCCCTCTCCATCTAGCATTGCACATGGTGGCCAACCTTTTACTTCCGGCATAGCACATGGGGGTCAGCTGAATTGGTGAGTTCTGAACCTACCCATATTGATAGTTGCCAAATCATCCAACCATTCCATGATGGGTAAACTTCGTTTCAAACTTGGTCTAATTTTATTATTTAGTCTTAATTTATCTACATATTACTGTAACTAAACTTCATTCACTTTGTATTTAGCAGCTTTATTCCTGAGGGTGTCACTCGCCAAATAATGTCCATTTTTAGGAAATATATGGGGCCACATGCAACATGGGAGCAAGTCCCTTAGGATAGAAATGACAACCTTTTTATTAAATTTAAGGGGATACTATATATCTAAACTATTATTTGTTCTAAATAACAACCATCTCTTATTTACATATTTGTAATTTCACAAAACTATTGTAATTTTAATAGGAGATATACACGTTGGCATTAGTTGGAAACAACTGATAAGGCTATCTCTTTCTCTTACCCTCATTTTCCCTCAAGATCAGAGGGAAAAAAAGTTAAGCGAAAGACATAAAAAAATAAGGCTTGTGGAGATATCTTCCAGCAAGCAAAGCAGCTTTCATGATGTCTATGATCACGTCAGTAACCTCATCAACAGAGCAGGTGTTTCTTTTGAATGAACTTCTTCTGGACTTCATGACATTGCCTAAATATATGTCTAAATACAGAAGACTTGTCATCTATGTCTAAATATGCCTCTTGATTCAAATATATATATATATATATATATGTATTACTAACTTGTCATCTAATTCACATGCCTATTTTGATAAAGGAAGGCACTGGGTATCTCGGCATATATGGTTTAGCAATGTTGGTTCTCTCTAATATGTGCTATTTTGTGAAAAGTCCACGTGATTAGATCTAATTAGGCTTATCTCATCTGTTTGCGATCTCTAATATATTTTTTTATTTTAAATGTTCCAAATTTTCAAATTTCTTGAAGGAATTCTTTGTATTTACTTTGATGATAATGTTGCCCTCTATATTTCTCAGCAACACATTCTAGGAATAACCTCATTTCGTGGATAGTAACACATCTGCATTTATAAATGCATTTGCTTGGTCACGAAGGATAACTATATAAGCATCCCCTAACTAGTTCAATTTTAGTTGATTTAACAAGCATCATTATTTGCTAAAGTTGGTGTGAACTAATTTTGACAGATATGTTGTGAATCTATAATTTTGATAACACAATTGGTTCTTGGGTATTACTACATGCAACTATATTGGTAGGTTGACTCAAACTAGCTACAAAAGGCCGAAGAAGATGATGAAAATTGAGTGGTCAATCCTGTTAGAATAGTGCTATAAACTTGCTGAATTTTGTGCATTTAGTGTGCAACTTGAGATGTCTTATAATGATAAGAATATAACGGCCTAGATCACATTTTTCCTATATTAAAGCCTCTATGGTTTGTAAGTTGTGCAAATTATTATTCTTATTTTTTTTGAGGGGGTGGGCTGGGGATTATCCATGCTCACATTTGTTGGATTATCCTTCAACTGGCTTGGAGCATAATTCTTCTTTGGTGGGTACATGACCCATAATTACTATGCATGTTTCCCATATCTGCGCTTTACTATCATAACTTACTCCTCTATTGTTTCCAAGTTAACTAACTCATGCCATTCGCACTGATTTTACAGCATGGCTAGTCTTTTGGGAAAATTATAAAACTTTCTGACTAAATCTCGTGGATATGAATTAGTTATACAATTCGTGTGCAACATCCTGCAATTTGTCTACTAATTTTTGGTTGAAGTGTTCAACAAGTATATCATTTTTGATGTCTAATTCTGTAATCCTATACATCAAAGTTGTTCAATTTTTTTCTTGGAATTAGATCATTGCAACTAATTCCTGATTTGGTGTCGTTGGGTTTACTGAAATTAAATTCCTAATACATACTTTATCTTGTTTTCTATTTTGTTCCCATGTAGCTACTTAGAAGCCTTGTCCTCTGCCTCTATAGATTTGTCTAGTTTAAAGTAGGTTCCAAGTATCCATTAGAAGCCCTGGCCCTGTATTACATTACTTGTGACAGCTCGTTATTTCTCTTTCTTTCTTTCTTTCTTTTTTTTTTTTCCATGTGAAAGTTTATGGTTTAAAAAACCAGACCGGACTAGTCCAACCGTTGACCGGTCATATTACCGGTCCGGTTTTAGTTGAAAACTGATAAATTAGAAAAAACCCCTTTATTTTGTGAAAACTGTCCAAACCACCAGTCCAACCGTTTAAACGGTTAAACCTCTCACAATTTAATTGAATTGAACGGATTGAAAATGCTTCTAAAAATGTGCAACCACTGGGACTTGAACCTATGCCAACAACCTAAAAATGTGGTTTTCCACCAACAAATTATGCTAATATGTTAAGAGTTTTGTCTTTACTAAAATATATATTGATAATTGATATTATATCATCAAGAATGATTAACATTTTTAACAAAATTTTATATTTAAAAATTAATAGAATAAAAAAAATTATTTTCATATATTATTCAAGTTGATTAAATTTGGATCACTTCATTTCAAGATAGAAATGTAAATAATTTAATTATTTTTAATCTAAAAAGCTATTTAAATTTCTATCACATTTTTATTTTCTAATTATTTGATATTATTCTTTTTTTCTGAAAAATTGTAATCATGTAAAAAAATTGTGATTTGTGAACTTTTTTTAATTTGAGAATAGTGAGAGAACTTAAACAATTATAATTTAGATCTTTTATATTTATTTTAAATTAGAAATTAATGGTGTATTTTTATTATATATATATATATTACGTAATTATGACGTCACAGTTCAATTACAATTCGATTGCAATTCCATAATGGTCGGACCGGTGAATCGTGAACTAGTAAGTTTTTTGATTTAATGAACGGTCCGGTTTTTTAAAACTTGCAAAAGTTTGTATCCTTGAGGTGTTTCTCTATTTTAGTATTTGAACAATTTCCTATTCAATTTTCATAGTCATTTACATTTCTAAGCAAATATATGCTTTAAAACATTACTAGCTTTATTCATCCTCCTAAATGTAGCAGAACTGGATATTTTGAAAGCCTTGACACCCAAACTTAGGCTACCAACCTGGACATGCATTCTCCACAATATTATCACTTTTTTTAAAAAAAATTCTTATGTCATTTTTTTTTTCCTTTTATTATAGGCACCAATTAATATAGGCAGTGCGGTTACATCATTTATTGATGATAGAAGATCATCGTGTAGAAGCAACACCCATTCAACTAATTGAATGAGTCCTCATTTCTAGTCACATTCTCATGTGATTTATATTGCACACTTATGTTTATATTATTGTTATGTAATTTTAGATAATATTTGACGGCACTTGAATATGATGCTAATTTGGAATTGGCTGTTGTAGTGTTTTAGTTATTAATGAGAATTTTAAGATTCAGACCCATATGCTTGTATTATACAAATTTTAATAAATAAGATTTGGTACAAAATATTTATTAATTGTATAAGAACAAATTTGCATCATAGGAGGCTAGGAATAATAAGATAGGTAAAATAAAAAAAGGTAGTTTATAAAAAAGCAAAAAATGGTGATTTAGAAAATAGCCAAAAATTGCAATAAAAGAGCAAAAAAGCAAAAAATCATTGTAATTTACCTTGAAGTAGTAAAGATACCACCATAATTTACAGTTAAAACTGTTGTAATTTATACAAAAAATTGCCATAATTTGTACAAAAAATCACCATAATTTACATCAAAATTGCAGTAATTTATAATTAAAACTGTTATAATTTACAATAAAAAACTAATTGTAAACAAAGGTGATTAAAAACTGCTATAATTAAACTGCCATAATTTATGCAGTTGAACCACTATAAATTAACCACTATAAATTATGGCAGTCAAAATTGTGGTAATTTAATCGCCATACTTTACTATTATAAATTACAACAGTTAATGTGATAATTGGCCTTTGATCACCATATTATACTGAACGATGGATAGAATTATGGTAGTTTTTGGAATCGCCATATGTGTAAAAATAGCAGTTAAAAATTACTGTATTTTGCTAAAATAACTGTCGTAATTTACATGTTTTTTTGTAGTATTTAAACTATCAATTTATTTTAGTATTAATTTCTAGAATCATATCAAATTAAAAAAATTTAGAAGATAGGCATTTTCAATTTTATAAGAATAAAGATATTAAAGAAAAAGTAAAAAAATGTTGGTGGGACTATATGCTTGACTTTATTCGATATAATAGAAGATGAAGCTTTTTACAGAACACTAATAATTTGCTTTTATGGACATTGTGCAGAATTGCCTGGACCTCCATACTGAAAGTAAGTACCCGCATTACCCTGTCTGTTTGGTGCGATTTGTGAATCGTAGCATAGAGGATTCGTAACATATGTTTGAGGATTAGCCGGCTCACTCCAAGCATAATTTAAGTTGTCCATCATTCGAATGTTGTGGAAATAGCTTGATTTTTTATAACCTTCATTTGGGAAATGGCCGCTTCCCATTTGAGTAGTTGTGTGATGTCCATTTCTTTTGGAGTCAAAAATTTCTCCACCCCAATGCAATTCATCGGCATCGTTTGCTAAGGTAGTGAAGATATTTCCAGGCCAATAGCCTATTAGTTCATCTTGGACCAGAAGCAACCAGTTTTTCGTCTCCACGTCCTGTGATAGATTGACAATGTTTAAATTTATCTATAATCTATATATATTTTTGAATGTAAGAGTGAAACAGATGTTCCTATACCTGGAATATTTCTACTAGTATCTCAAATGACTCCTCAGCGTAAATGGAAACAGGGGCAATGGGAGAACCTACTCCAAATTTTTTACTCATTTGCACAAAACCAGGGCAGTCGAGATCATAACATCCCGTGGTTTGGTAGCCATCGCTCTTATATCCAAAATGAAGAATACGTCAATTCAAATTTGTAAAAACAGAAGCAACAAGTAGGGTTAACTTTGATACCAGAATTGTTTAAAAGATGAGTTTTTCTATGTAAGCAATTTTAAAAAGAGAAAAAAGAAGTATATTTTCATTGATTAAACTATGAAATACAGATAAATGTTTCTTATTTTATTACCTCCTTGTATATAAACAAAGACTTTATATGAATTATCCAATTCTTGTGAGAATAGAAGTAAACAAACTTACCGTCCAATATACAAAAAATCTAGTCTGATGGTCACCATACCTTTCTGGAAGAACCTAAAAAATTTTAATAGCTACTTCATATATTTGCTTTGAAATTTTGATAAGGTAATGTAATTTGGACACTAACAAACAACAGACTTACAATCCATCCGACTTCAATGGTATTCACGCTTTCTAGTTGAGTGTTACTCGCAACCCACATTTGAGATATACTCATTTCATTTTCCTCTACCTGAGGGTTCCATATATTAATCCGCGCTTGTGATCCATGGTAAGAGCCTCCTTCTCGTAAACTATGGCATACGAAGAAGAAGATTATTTCCAAATTAGACTCGTTAGCCACCCATTCAAGTAAGCATCTATTGTTTGTGCTTGTCCTTTCAAATTGAGAAAGAGAAAAAAATCTATTGGGAGTAGAAACACTAGATTCTCATTTGATTTTTTTGGGTCAAAATTCATATTTATATAGTAGTAGTTTGAACGTCCGTCGAGAAAATGGTTTTACTAAACAAAAAAATGGATCCATGGGGATAGAACTTTACCTCGTGACCATCATGTATATCCGGATCCAAACTACTGTTGAAATTTCTTCCATGCAAGCCAATTGGAAAATGTCGATGAGGGTCATATTTTTTTGTCCTTCTGATGGGAATTGTTCCATCGGGGCACTCTCCATTTTTACGCCAATCTTGAATAATCTCCGGTAGGGTTTCATCCACTTTTCTCCCACTTGGATACGAGCTAGGCTCCACCTTGTTACATTAAAAGCAAAAACAAATTAGGATCTACCAAAAATAATTATATTCAATTTTCTTATGTTGCCTTTTATAATGATTTCAAAATAAAAATAATGCATAAAAAAAGGATCTTCTTTGCCATTCAAGTGCTAAATGTTCCTTGATTCAAGTTGACCAAACGCCAATTAGGCCTTCAGCATCGACGCCAATATAATATTGGGGAGCTTGGTTTATAACTGCCAGGTCTAAAAGAATAAACATTACTGGATTGAATGCTGCAATTCCAAATTAAATCAAAGAAAAACCTGTAAATCGTTGATGAGAGGATGGTAAAATGCTGGTTGTTTGTAAATGTCCACACAATCAATCACGTCTCTGCCATCTTCACTCTACAATTTGAGTGGGGAAAAAAAAAAAAGAAAAAAAAATTAAATTAAAAAATTGAAGATTTTGCCCCTCCTTTTTTTTTTTTTTTTTTTTGGTTGAGGGGAGGAGGTCCGTTAGTGTGAGCAAGCTAAAAGAGAAGAAGAGTGTTAAAAGATAACCTCAATGGTCTTTACTGTTCCTTTAGGCTTCAATAGCATGTGGTAGTTTTCGTCCTTGACGCGCGTTGCTTCAATGCATCCATTACTTGCAACATTTATCATAGCCACCATTAGGATTATCTTGTAGCATGAAACACAAGCATCCTGCTTTTCTTTAACCATTCTTCCTCTTCTTCTTGTTATTCTTCTTTATTTTTATTTGTTTGAAAAGCTCTAGATTGTGTATTTAGAAGTTTTCATGTGGACACAATTTATAGGATTGAAAGCTTGACAGGTACAAGTAGATGGTTATAATGGAGGACATAAAAGGTGTGTAAATACTATAAGTAGAAAATAAGTCACAAAGAGGTGTTTTATTCAACAACCATTTAAGGATAAAAGTTATAAAATACAGCAAAATCTTTATAAGAGAAAGTATTTACAGCATAATATTTGTAAAATGTGCAAAAAATGCATTAACTAGATGATATTTGAATAGTTAATGCAAAAGATTATGCTAAATCAAGATTATTTTCTAATAAAATAAACTTTTTATTTTGTTGGAAAAGAATCTGGTAGATATAAATTCATTGAAATATTAACTAATATTTTCAACGTTCGACATGTTTGGACATATCATCATTTATAGTGTGTTCACAATGAAAGGTGATTAAAAACTATAGATTGTGTCTTTTAGAAATTTTTGTGTGGACACAATTTATAGAATTGAAAGCCCAGACAAGTATAAGCAGACGTTTGTATTGGAGGACATAAAAAGTTATATAAATATTGTAGAGAGAAAATATGCCTAATAAAGAAATATTTTATTTAACCATACATTTATGGATAAAGTTATAAAATACAGTAAAATTTTTATTATAGAAAGTATTTACAGTATTATATTTATAAAGATTTGAAAATTTTAAATATTTATGGAAAAAAATTATTCTAACCAAGATTTTTTTTTCCGTTAAACTTTTTATTTTATTTAAGGGAAAATTGACCACTTTGAAATTCGTTAAAATATTAACTAAATATTATTTTCCTTAAATGTTCTACTAATTTGGTCAAGACCTAACTACTCGCATTAAAGCTTGATTATATTAAAATGTTTTATTGGTTAAACTTTCTCCTTCAGTCTATCTCACATTCATGCATATGATTCTAAATTGCAAGTAATTTTACAATTTAATTTAATTCTAATTTGTAAGTAATTTAATTGGTTTGTGATGTTAATCATGCTATATATAATTGTTTTTATCTTTTAAATTATTATAATTATTTTTCCTTTAACGACATTAACTTAGTCTTATCTTGGGTCTGGCTCTAATTTTACTGCATACCTAGGCACAACTTAGTGGAAAAAGGCCCAAAGTGTAAATCGTTTTAAAATTTATTCTTATAAACTAGAAAAATGAAAGGTCACCAAGTGTGCAAACTTGGGCAGTGGATGTAAATTTTTAATTTCGAGAAAATTATTTTTTTAGCGTAAAAGGAGTTTCAAAAATACCAAAAATTCCCAAGGTCAGTAGACAGGCTTGGGCCTCGAAGAATTAAGCTGGGTTGATTCTTCCCGAGGACCAAAGCATGGGGCAAGTTGGGGAGTCTCGGGTTGTAGGGTTTCAGCTTTGGCATTACAGATCAAATCAAGACATTGGTTTTGTGGAGAGGATCATCTTCACAACAAAGATGAAGATCTTCGTCTTCGTCTTCGTGCGGAGACGAACATTCAGGCAAAGGGGAAATTACCATATTTAATTCAAACTAAACTAAATCAAATACTTTGATTTTGTAGTACAAATAACCGAACTATGCCATATTAACTATCAATATATTTGATATAAAACTTCTAGAATTAAATCAAATTTAAAATAACTAGAAGATGAAAAAATTTCAACATTTAGAAGGACACAAATATTAAATAAAAAATATACAAATTAGGGTCTGGGATACCATTCATTTGGCTATATTTGACTATAATAGAAGATGAAGCATTTTGTACCAGTATTGATAAATTGCTTTTTGGACACCGTGTAGAAAAACCTGGACCTCCATAGTAAAAGTAAGTACCAAAATTAGTCCACTTATTTTCCACAACAACCTTCATACAAGAAATGGCCGCTTCCCATTTGAGTGGTTTTGTGATGTACATTTAATTTGGCATCGTAAATTTCTCCACCCCATTCCACAAGTCTAGCACTGTCTGCTAAGGCAGTGAAGATGGATTCGGGCCAATAGCCAATTGCTTCACCTTGAACTTCAAGCCACCAATTTCCCGAGCTCTTGTCCTGAGATAGTTTGAAAACATTTAGATATTCTATAAATGTTTGTGAATATAACATGTGAAAAAGATGTTCATAAGCGTTGAATATAACTATTTGCTCATATGCATTCTCATTGTCCGAGCTCTTATCCTGAGATAGTTTGAAAACATTTAGATCATTCTATAAATGTTTGTGAATATAACATGTGAAAAAGATGTTCATATGCGTTGAATATAACTACTGTTTGCTCATATGCATTCTCATTGTAGATGGAAACAGCTGAAAGGGAGCCTCCAAGAGCATACTTTATTTGTTTGCACAAAACCTGGACAACTGGGATCATAACATTAGGTTAATAATCTCTCTAACTTTTGCAATGAAAAATAAGTGAGTTCAAATTTGTAAAATCTAAAGAAACAAGTCAGCTTTGGTACATAAATTGTTAAGAAATTAATTTTCTATACTAGCAGTAAGAAAAAAAGAAAAAAGATGTATATTTTCATTGGAAAAGTCATGAAAGGTACATGGGTATTTCACATTTTACTATAGAAAAGAAAAATTTATACATAAAGAGTTAATTTATAATTCTGAAATATTCTTTTGTTACCCTTTTTCTGATTTTAAAGAGTTAATTATTTAATTACAATAAAACTAATGTCAAGTAAAAGCATTGTTCTCTTGCAATTCAAGTGTAAATGTTTCTTAATGCTATTTGACCAAACAATAATCATGCCTTCTGCATGGACCTCAATCTCTTATTTGGGGAGCTTGATTTATGACTGTCAGGGCTAAAATCTTGAAAAGAAAAGGAATAAAATAGCTTTTTACAAGTACATTTATATTCAATTACAAGTATATATATCTATTTATTGAACAAAGTCTAAGCATAAGTCTCACAGTAATTGTCACATTCCACACTAAGTATTTCATGCACAATTAATGCTTATGTATTTATGTATTTATTTATTTATTCTTTTCATGCATCATTTGTTAGTGCACCATCTTAAAGTGCCATGTCACATTTGCATGCATTTTATGAATACTAGTGTTCTTGGAAACAAGTGAGAGTTAGTATAAAATTTTAATTATGACTTTAAAATAAAGAATAGGGGGATTAAGGGAACTTAGAAATAGATATAGTATGATATTAGGAATAGCATGTGAATTCTTAATGGAAATGTGAAAAAATTTTTGGAGAAAACCTTAAGAATTGATCATATAAAATGAGCACTTTGAGTTATGGAGATTAGGGCACTAAATGAGTAGTTTAATTATGCCTTTTGAAGGTAATTTAAAGAATATATATAGTGTAATAAGAGAAAAGTGGAGGGGAAGTAGTGATTAAGGGGACATGGAGGAAATTACTGAAAATTTTTAATGAAAAAATATGTTTCTGACTTTTCTTCAAGGGGGTGGTGCCTCCTATACATAAGTTATATACATATCTTCTAGACACACCCAGTTAGTTCATGCAAGAGAGAGAAAGAGGAGAAAAAGAGAGAATGAGGGAGAAAAAAGGGAAGAAAAATCAATAAACTTTTTGAAACTTCTTACGATTTTGTGAGATTTTTTTTTATATCATAGCTTTTTATTCATTTAATCCTATTTAAATGGCTTGAATCCATGTTTGAACTGCTGAAATTATGTTGCACCTCTACTAGAAAAAAACTGAAATTTAAGAAGAAAAGTTTGCATGGTTTGTTGCTCTTGTGGAGATTTTTGTTGAAACTTGTGCTAGGAGGAATTGCTAAATTTCTATGTTGGAATTGTGATTTTGCTGCTATATATGGTGCTGAAAAATAGGGAAAAATAGAAGATGTTGAGTTGGTGTGGAGAATTGTAATGGCTTTATTGAAAAAAAAAAGGGGGGCATGGTGAACAAATCAAAAGAGTAGGTGACTGAATTAGAAATGGGAGGAGTGAATTGAAGAAATTAAAACTGGTAGGGGCTGGATCATGACAGGGGAAGAAGCCTTCGACCGAAAACTGGCCGAAGGTCCTCGAACCCAATTTGCTCCAATGAGAGCAAATCAAGACTTAAAAATTTTTGGTAATTGTGCTTTAAAGGGAGGCAAGTGTGGGTGTGAAAAAAATCGGAGGGATTGAGAGCTGGAGAGGGAGAAGTGGAGAGGGGAAGATTGTCAGCACTGAACGGATTTTCTGGAAAAAATTTCGATTTTCGGCTGGATTTTCTCCAATTAAACGTAGTTAGGCAGCTCAAGGACTTCGGAATTGAGCTCAGAAAGCTTCAAACCAGCTTGGTAAGTTGGAATTTTTGAGTTTTTGGGTGATTGGGGGTGTTCGGGCCTATTGCAGGCACCTGGGTCTATGACCCGGGTTTCTAGGCAAGAGTGACAGACCCGAAAGCTTTTGGGTTTGTCCTGTGTTGACTGGGCCGATTCGGCCCAGTCTGTGTTGACCAGGCCAGTTCAGGCCTTAGACCAGCCTGGACCATGACGGTCAGGCCGGTTCCCAGTTCAGGGGGTTTTGGAGGAGGTGCTTGAACCGGGTTTGGGCGGTGGGCCACCCTAATTCACCTGTTTCTATAGGGATGAAGTGTTAAACAAGCCGGTTTTCTAGTTTTTGGGCCGGTTCAAGGGCTTGAGGGTCCAATTCAGTTTGTTTTTCAGGGAGATTTGGCTAGTTCAATTCGGTTCTCTACAGTTAAGAACTAGTTCTGCATAGGGTGTAAAGGGTTAAGTCCGGTTCACTCTGGTTTAGGTGGATTTGAGCCCGGTTAGGCTCGGTTCATGGGAAATGGGCCAGGTTCAGTCGGGTTCAATGAGGTTTTGGTTGAGTTCAGTCCGGTTCTTGATGGTTCAAGGCTAGTTTAGTTCAGTTAGGAAGCCTGGGAATCCAGTTTAAGCTTGTTTGAGAGTTTTAAAGTCCGATTCGTTTCCCATAATTGAGTTATTTAGAATAAAAATTTGATTTCTGATTCTAACTTACAATTTAGGGATTGTAGATACTCTGGAGGAAGCACACAGGGATCAATGAGTCATCTATTAGAGGTTCGATGCCCGATTTTGACGTGCCCGGTGAGTAACAGTACTTTCTATACATGTGTCCGTATTTGGGTTTTCTGTTATCTTCTATCCTTTGATTTCTGAATTATGATGTTAATTTAGGGACATGCATCTATCTGTCATATCTTTGTAAACTTGAAACTCTTTCTGTAAATATTTATATACATGCCTTAGTGATATATGTGTTTTTATAAAATTATCTATCGGGAGTTTTCTGCGATTTTGATTTTGATTCTGGCACGGGATTTTGGTAGGATATGTGATATGTGATATGTGGTTCTGACATGGGATCCTGGTGCGGCATGTATGATATGTGCTATATGGTTCTGATACGAGGTGCCAGGGACTCAGCCAGCAAACGATGGATCGCCGTAGCGTGCGGGGAGTGCCTTGGGCCCAATGATGTGATATTTGTGATTCTGATTTTGGCACGGGATCCCAGTGCGATACGTGATATGTGTTATGTTCCGATACGTTGACTGATGTTTGATTTTCTGATTCTGACAGTGTCACTTGAGGAAATTGCGATTTTTGTAAACTATGTTATTGTTTATCGATTAAGATGATATTTGTGTTTAAACTTTACGATGCATGTTCTCGCACGTTTAGAATGGTACTTTCATTCACTGAGTTTTATACTCATCCTTTTTCCCCCATTTTTCAGATTTCTGTTTTGATCTACGGCGGTAGCTACTGGGTCGATCTCGTCCACCACTACACTTATTGATGTATGGGCACATTCTGTATAAATGTTTCAGTTTTTGTACTCTAGTAGCTCTATGTATCACTCAGATATATTTTTGCTTTGTATATACATATATTGGTATATATTTTAAAATCATGCCTTTTTGTTCTATTCTGGTTGGAGACTTACTAGGGTCAATAAATTGACCCTGGCGCTAATTGTGCTCCTAAGATGGGGCATGACAGAGGTGGTATCAGAGCTGGTTCAAACTTGAGGATATTGGTGCAAGGCCTTTGGTAGTGCTTCTGTCATGGCGGTGAGGGCCCCACTTTTATAATAGGGGAATTGCTAGAAACCTTTTAGGAAATGTTTGAATTAGTTTTCAATTTCTTATTGCTCGATTACTCTGTTGCTAAGTTCTATTGTTATTCTGTTGTTTTTCTTAGATGAATCCTTCGTGTGATATTCGTACGCCCCCTTGAGAGACTATAAACCCCGAGGCGTCAGGAAACCTCTCGGGAGGAGCCACCCCTTCACAGACTAGAGGGAGGGGCCGTGCCAAAGGGCGAGGAGGAACTACGAGATGAGCTCATGAATTGACTACTGCTGCCAGTACTACTGCCTCCTCGATTGCTTCTAAGTTGTTGATAGGTCTTATGGCTAGCGTTCAGGGGCTCTAGTAGGCTATGACTCAGTTTATGGGAAATATGGCTAGCTCGAGCAGGTCGCCATTTCTAGCCAGCTCTTTAGTGAGTACTACCCTCGATTCTGTTGCGATAATGCCTGCACCGGAGCCGTGTAGGTCTGGTTTTGATGGGTATTTTCGTGACTTTCTGAGTATGGATCCTATCACTTTCTCTGAGTCTGGTACCAAGGAGGATCCACATGAGTTTTTGGACACTCTGGTAAAGATGTTTGTGATTTTTCAGTGCTCTAACAATAGGCGAGTAGAGCTAGTAGCTTTTAGACTTCAAGGGGTAGCCTAGGCTTGGTATGATCAGCAGTTGACCCTTCGCCCGACAGGTGCCGTTCTAATGAGTTGGGATGAGTTTCGCACAGAGTTCCTAGGGAGGTTTTTACCGACCAGCAAGATTGTGGAGTTAACAGGGGAGTTTGAAAGATTAGTACAGAGGCCAGGCATGACCATGTTAGAGTATGAGGCAGAGTTTACCCACCTCTTTTGCTATGCCCCTGTTCACGTTCCGGAATATGTCACTCGTACTACGAGATTCATTCAGGGGCTGTCTCCCTCATTATATTGGGCCCTGGGATCTCATATAGGATAGTCCAGTTATGCTCGGGCAATGGGGTCTGCCTGTTTCTTGGAGAATTCTAGGGTACTTGAGCAAGTGACATGAGATACAGGGACGAGGATCAAGACGAAGGGCTCTTTTGGTGGCAGTACCAATTCTCAGAGAGGATCATCATCTCGTGGCCACTGACATTCTTCCGAGTGTCGAGGTTCATCAGGCCAGCAATCATATGCTAACACTGTTGCTTCCAGTGATCGTGGTCAATCAGCGCCGAGTTGCTTCATTTGTGGGAAGGCCCACTTTGGGGTAGTGTCGACGGGTGACTGGGGCTTGTTGTCGATGTGGCCAGCAGGGCCATTTGATCAAGGATGGCCCCTTTTTGAGGGAGATTCTTAGGCGCCTGTTTTAGTGGCATCTGCATGTTACCGATGTGGCCAGCAGGGCCACCTTGTTCCAGACTGTCCGTTTTCGCTTGAGGTTGTTTTAGCTACTGGGGCTACCTCTCAGACTACAGTATTTGCCAAGACAGAGCCATCTAGCTCTCGTGGTCGAGGCTCAAGAAGTAGAGGCCGATGGAGAAGTCAGGCACGGGTTTATGCCTTGACTCGACAGGATGCTCATGTGTCCAATACTGTTGTTACAAGTATGATTTCAATTTGTTCTTGTTAGGCGTATGCACTATTTGATCTGGGCTCTACCTACTCATACATATCAGTAGAGTTTTCAACCCAGTTTAGTGGACCACTCCAACAATTATAGCGGGTTTTTCAGTGGTGACTCTGGTTGGGGAGATGGTTTGGGTGGAGCAAGTGTACAGATCTTGTATGATTTCTATAGTTGGCTGGGAGTCGCTGGCTAATTTGATTTTACTATCTATGCTGGAGTTTGACGTAATTCTCGGGATAGATTGGTTGGCTTCTTGTTATGCTACTTTGGACTGTCACCGTAAGACAGTCAGTTTTGAGGTGCTGGGGGAAGCACCATTTGTGTATCAGGGGGAGTACACGATGATTCTAGCTCTTATTATATCATTTTTGAGAGCTTATCGGCTACTCACTCAGGGGTGTTAAGGGTTTTTGGCGACAGTGAGAGATACACAGGTTGTGGAACCGAGTTTGGAGCAAATAGAGGTTGTTAGCGAGTTTGTGGATGTGTTTCCTGAAGAATTGCCAGGCCTTCCTCCTGACTGAGAGATCGAGTTTTGTATTGATCTAGTGCTGGGCACTCAGCCTATTTTGATCCCCCCTTATCGTATGGGCCTGGTCGAACTTAAGGAATTGAAAAAGTAGCTTCAAGACTTGCTAGATATGGGCTTCATTAGACCTAGTACGTCCCCGTGAGGCATAGCTGTATTATTTGTTAAAAAAAAGGATGGCTCATTAAGACTTTGCATTGACTACTGGTAACTCAATAAAGTGACAGTGTGAAATAAATATCTGTTGCCGAGGATTGACGATTTATTTGATCAGTTACAGGGAGCCAGGTGCTTCTCAGAAATAGACCTTCGTTCGGGTTATCATCAGTTAAAGATCAGATGTGAGGATGTTCCGAAAATGGCTTTTCGGACTCAATACGGGTATTATGAGTTTTTAGTGATGTCTTTCGGACTGACGAATGCCTCGGCAGCTTTTATGGACTTGATAAATAAAGTATTCCATGCTTTCCTGGTCGATTTGTTATCGTGTTCATTGATGATATCTTGATGTATTCACGGAGTAGGGAGGAACACGAGACGCACTTATGAGAGGTTCTACAGACCTTGAGGGATCACATGTTATATGCTAAGTTCTCTAAGTATGAGTTCTGGTGCGACAGCGTGGCCTTCCTCGGACATGTGATATTAGAGAAGGATATTACAGTGGACTCCCATAAGATTGAGGCCATCCAACAGTGGCCAAGATTGTCTTTAGTTATGGAGATTCGCAGTTTTCTGGGGTTAGCAAGCTACTACCGCAGGTTTGTGCAGGATTTCTCCAAGATAGCTGCACCCCTGACCAGACTGACTCAGAAGCATACTAAGTTCATGTCATCAGATGACTGGGAGAAGAGTTTTCAATAGCTTAAAGATTGTCTGACTTCTGCCCTAGTACTAGCCTTACCATTTGGATCCAAGAGATTCTCAGTTTATTATGATGCTTCACGAGTAGGATTGGGATGTGTTCTGATGCAGCATGGGCGAGTGATTGCCTACGCCTCCTGACAGCTTAAGAGACATGAGCAGAACTATTCTCCCCAAGACTTAGAGCTTGCAGTAGTGGTTTTTACACTTAAGATCTGGCATCATTATCTATATGGTGCACTATGTGAGGTTTACACAGATCATAAGAGTTTGAACTATATATTCGATTAGAAGGATTTGAATCTTAGGCAGCGAAGATGAATGGAGTTTTTCAAGGACTACGACTGTACAATTTTGTACCACTCGGGAAAAGCGAATGTCGTCACTGATACTTTGAGTAGGAAATCTATGGGGAGTTTGGCTCACACTGCTCTGACGAGCCGACCACTGATAGCATCATTACACAGTTTATAGGGTGATAGGATACAGTTAGAGGTAGAGGATACCGGGTGGCTATTGGTGCAGTTACGGGTACAACCGTCCTTGATTGATAGAATCAAGAAAAACCAGGACAGAGATGCCAGACTGTGCAAGTTGAAGAAAGAGGTTCAGATGGGTAAGACTACAGAGTTCCAGGTGGATGTAAATGGGGTACTTTTTGTGGGGACCCATTGTGTGTGCCCGATATTGGCAACTTGCGGCAGATGATTCTGTTAGAGGCACATGGTTCTAGGTACACTATCCACCCTAGTGCCACCAAGATGTACCACGATTTGAGATAGTTTTACTAGTGGGAGGGGATGAAGAGGGATGTAGCCGATTTTGTTTCGAGGTGCCTAACCTGTCAACAAGTTAAGGTTGAGCACCAGAGACCAACAGAGCTACATCAGTAAATAAACATACCGGAGTGGAAGTGGGAAGGCATTGCCATGGACTTCGTGATTGGACTGCCCCGTACTATTGGGGGTATGACTCCGTGTGGGTTATTGTTAACCGTTTGACCAAGACTGTGCATTTTCTTCTAGTTAAGACGAGCTATAGCGTGACTCAGTATGCCTAGCTTTACGTGGACGAGATTGTGAGATTACATGGGGTACCTCTGCCTATCATTTCTAATAGAGGATCTCAATTCACGTCCTGATTCTGGAGAGCGTTTTAGGAGGCCTTAAGTACTCGACTGGACTTGAGTACAACTTTTCGTCCGTAAACTGATGGGCAGTCAGAGAGGACGATACAGATTTTGAAGGATATGTTGCGAGCTTATGTTATGGATTTTGGAGGTGGATGGAGTCAGTACCTTCCCTTGATTGAGTTTGCATATAATAATAGTTATCAGTCCAGTATTCAGATGGCACCGTGTAAGGCTTTGTACGGCCGTTGATGCAGATCTCCAATTGGTTGGTTTGAAGCCGGGGAGTCAAGTTTGTTGGGGCCGGATTTGGTTCGAAACGCGGTGGACAGAGTTCGATTGATCAGAGATAGGCTTTTAGTAGTTTAGAGTAGGCAGAAGGCTTATGTAGACCACCGACATCGTCATTTAGAGTTTTCTATGGGAGACCACATTTTTTTTGATAGTTTCCCCGATGAAAGGTGTGGTTAGGTTTGGCAAGAAGGGTAAGCTTAGTCCCCAGTACATCGGCCCTTACGAGATATTGAATCGAGTTAGAGTTATTGCTTACCGTTTAGCTCTTCCCCTTGAGTTATTGATGGTACATTTGGTATTTCATGTCTCTATGTTGAGGAAGTATGTACCTGATCCATCGCACGTAATCTCAGCACAGGATGTTCAGCTAGATCAAAATTTATCTTACGAGGAGGAGCCCGTAGCTATACCGGACCGTCAAGTTAAGCAGCTTCGATCGAAGGAAGTACCCTCAGTTAAGGTGTTATGGAGGAGTCAGACATCAGAAGAAGCTACCTAGGAATTTGAGGAGATTATGCGCCGGAGATACCCCCATCTGTTCGATGGGCAAGGTATGTTTTAGTATTTAAATTCGAGGATGAATTTTTTAGGGGGGGAGAATGTAATGGCTTTATTGAAAAAAAAAAGGGGGCGTGGTGAACAAATCAAAAGAGTAGGGGACTGGATTAGAAATGGGAGGAGTGAATTAAAGAAATTAAAATTGGTAAGGGCTAAATCGTGACAGGGGGAGAAGCCTTCGGCCGAAAATTGGCCGAAGGTCCTCGAACCCAATTCGCTCCAATAAGAGCAAATCAGGACTTAAAAATTTTTGGTAATTGTGCTTTAAAAGGAGGCGAGTGTGGGTGTGAAAAAAAATCGGAGAGATTGAGAGCTAGAGAGGGAGAAGTGGAGCGAGGGAAGATTGTCAGCACCAAACAGATTTTCTGGGAAAACTTTCAGTTTTCGGCTGGATTTTCTCCGATTAAACGTAGTTAGGCAACTCAAGGACTTCGGAATTGAGCTCAGAAAGCTTCAAACTAGCTTGGTAAGTTGGAATTTTTGAGTTTTTGGGTGATTGGGGGTGTTCGGGCCCGTTGCGAGCACCCGGGTCTGCAATTCGGGTTTCTGGGCGAGAGTGACAGACTTGGAAGCTTTCCGGGTCTGTCTTGTGTTGATTGGGCCGGTTCGGCCCAGTCTGTGTTGACCAGGCCGATTCAGGCCTTAGACCAGCCCGGACCGTGACGGTAAGGCTGGTTCCTAGTTCATGGGGTTTTGGGGTAAGTGCTTGAACCGGGTTTGGGCGGTGGGCCACCCCGGTTCACCTGTTTCTATGGGGATGAAGTGTTAAACCGGTCAGTTTTCTAGTTTTTGGGCCAGTTCAGGGGCTTGAGGGCCCAGTTTAGTGTGTTTTTCAGGGAGATTTGCCGATTCAATCCAGTTCTCTATAGTTAAGACCTGGTTTTGCATGGGGTGTAAAGGGTTATGTCCACTCTGGTTTAGGTGGATTTGAGCCTGGTTTGGCTCGGATCATGAGAAATGGGCTCGGTTCAGTCGGGTTCAGCGAGGTTTTGGTTGAGTTCAGTCCAGTTCTTGATGATTCAAGGCTAGTTTAGTTCGGTTAGGAGGCCCAAGAATCCGGTTTAACCCGGTTTGAGAGTTTTAAAGTCTGATTCGTTTCTGGTAATTGAGTTATTTAGAATAAAAATTTGATTTCTGATTCTAACTTACGATTTGGGGATTGTAGATACTCCGGAGGAAGCACGCGGGGATCAGTGAGCCGTCTGTTAGAGGTTTGGTACCCGATTTTGACGTGCCCGATGAGTAATAGTACTTTCTATCCATGTGTCTGCATTTGGGTTTTCTGTTATCTTCTGTCCTTTGATTTCTAAATTATGCTGTTAATTTAGGGACATGCATCTTTTTGTCATATCTTGATAAACTTGAAACTATTTCTGTAAATATTTATATACATGCCTCAGTGATACGTGTGTTTTTATAAAAATATCTATTGGTAGTTTTCTACGATTTTGATTTTGATTCTGGCACGGGATCCTGGTAAGATATGTGATGTGTGATATGTGGTTCTGACATGGGATCGCAGTGCGACATGTATGATACGTGCTATATGGTTCTGATATGGGGTGCCAGGGACTCAGTCGGCGAATGGTGGATCGTTGTAGCGTGCGGAGAGTGCTTTGGGCCCAATAATGTGATATTTGTGATTCTGATTCTGGCATGGGATTCCAGTGCGATACATGATATGTGTTATGTTCCGATACGCTGACTGGTGTTTGATTTTCTGATTCTGACAGTGTCACTTGAGGAAATTCAGTTTTCGTAAACTATGCTATTGTTTGTTGATTAAGATGATATTTGTGTTTAAACTTTAAGATGCATGTTCTCGCATGTCTAGAATGGTACTTTCATTCATTGAGTTTTATACTCGCCATTTTTTCCCCATTTTTCAGATTTTTATTATGCTCTGCAACGGTAGCTATGGCTCGATCTCGTCCACTGTTGCACTGATTGATGTATGGGGACATTCTGTATAAATGTTTCAGTTTTTGTACTCTAGTAGCTCCGTATATCACTCAGACGTATTTTTGCTTTGTATAAATATATACATATATATATTGGTAGATATTTTGAAATCATGCCTTTCTATATTGGGGTCAGTAAACCAACCCTGGCACCAGTTACGCTCCCGGGATGGGGCGTGACAAGGAAAGAGGAGATGAAGCAAGAAAAATGAAGAAAACAAAGTTGGAAGTTAGAATTGGAGAAGGGGGAAGTTGAGAATAAAATTTTTCTATAGGAGAGCTTGTTTGAGCTGAACTTTCAAAGGGTTAGAATGGGTTAAAAACTAAGTTTAAAGTGTTGCTTAGATGATGATGAAGCTAACTTAGAGAGGAAATTAAAAGAAGACAAATTAAGCTCAAAATACACCAAACTTAAAAAGTGAAATCATGTTGGTGTGAAGAAAATTCTGCAGTGATCTTGTAGCTTGGCTGAAGTTCTAACGGCTAAAGTGAGCTTAAAAACCAAGTCCAATAAAGTTGTCCAAGAGTTGATTAAGTCACCTTAAGAAGGAATTAAGAAGAAAACCAAAAATCTAGCTTAAACTATACAAAATCCAGCTATAGAAATAAGTGCGCATGAAATTCTAATAGGAAAATTTCAGCTGCTAATCCTTGCATGGGCCGAAGATTTTAGGGGTTAGGATGGGTTTAAAACTAAGCCTAATTTGTAGTTCATAGGTAAGTTAAGCTAGTTTGGGTAGAAAACAAGATTAAGCTAAAATTACACAAATTTTAGTTAATGAAGTGGAAAGGATGTGTTGGAAATTGGAAGACAACAAATTTCTGCAGCTCACTTATGTTAGTTGCACCATTATGAGAGCAAAATTTAGTCTCAAACCAAGATAGGTAAATGAATTGAAGGATGGCAACATTGATTTAGCAAGGAGAAACTAAGGCGATTTTCAAATTGGCTTAAACACTTGACACACTCACCTAGAAAAATTTTGCTTTTGTGTGCAATAAAATTCAAGTAGAAAATTTTGGCTTTAGAAAAATGATCTAGGAGAGTTTCACAAATTATAAGGGGCACGAAATGGGTTAGTTTGGAGACCAAAGAAGGGGCTAAACCATAGGCTTAAAAATTAAAGAAAAAATAAGGAATAAATTAAGCCAACTCTAAAATTTGATGTCCTCAATCTATATTAGAATTTCTTAGCAAATTAGAGGATTAAAGTAGTGACTTCTAAACCTCAAAAGAGCACCTTAAGAGACTGAAATGTAGACATAATTAGTGTCACACCCTGCCTATCTAGCCACTTGGTGAAGTGCAACAGTTGGGGTAACTGCCAACACCCACCGGACAGAAATTCAACAGCATGCCGACTATTGAACCCCTTCTGTCTAAAGTCAAACTGTACCTACAGCAATATAAATAAATCTCCAACACATCATTCGCAATCTCAAAATTACTACACAATTAATAGCAAGTACTCTACTGTTATCACACATGCCACATAAGTACACTTCCAACACAAGTATATCTACATTGACATCGTTATCGTCTCATAAACCAAAAGTTATATATAATGATTTATTATACAAAAGATCACTATTGAAAAATAACTCCAACTACTACAAAGTATACCCTCAGCTATATCTAGTCACCTCAAATAGTGGGTTAAGAAGGCACGTACAGTACCGAGTGGGGGTATCAGCTATATATGCCTGAAACTATGAAAATAAAATAATGAGAATATGATTCGCAGTGAATGGAATGTGGACTAAACTTAGGAAAATAGAGAGGATTTCATATCTGTAGCATACAAATTCATCATTTATAAACATTTATAACAAAGAAAAGTATAAACAAGGAACATCAAAACAAATACTTTATGTTTCCGTGCATACCAATCATACTCATAGTCCATAATAAAAGTCACCAAAAAATATATCAAAGAATCACATATAAATTATAGTCATGCATAGGTCATATAGCTTTGATCAGTGTGTACAGCCGACAATCTTCGAGGATAGTATAACATTTAAAATATAAAACTATCTAAATATGCCGGACACTACTACATACTATGCAGCTTGCACCATCGATCACCACTCTAGGCCAGGCTGACACAGTTTGTGATGCTTTAAGATCCCATTGGGTCTAATAGCACGTACGTAGGACTGTCACCTACCTCAAATGGTTGTCCGGCATTTTAGTCTAAGTGTTAAAATACTAAAGTCTCATGAAATTATTAAAACCCACATATATGATAAAAGCATAATATAAACACTGTGTTTCCATGTTTTTATACTGAATATACACTCATGATTTCGAAATAGTTCATGTTTTCACTAAAATATACATTTAATTAAAAAAAACTAAGTTTAAAAAATATGCTACTCACATAAAGTAAATGGTCTAGGAATGAGGTCTTGGAGCTGTAGGCTTGGGATTTGACTTCGTTTTGCCTTCCTACCCTACACGTGGGATACACGTATACATGAGAATAGCATCTTATATGCAAAGTGCAAATGCATACCTATGCCCTAGATTAAATGAATACAAGCCTTTACTCTCTCTTTCTTTCTCAACTTTTTGGTTCAAACTAAACATACTCCTACTTCTCTCTCTACTTTAACATCATTCCCCCCTTTACTCTCTCTCTCTCTCTCTCTCTCTCTCTTTCTCTCTCTATTTCTAACCATAAAAATAAGATTAAGATCTACAAAATCTACCATGAACATAGATTCACGCAAATATAGCAAAATATAAAGCTATTTTAGCTAAATTCACCAAAATCATGCAATATTTTCTTTAAAAGAGGTTAAACCCACCTCTTTCTCTCTACAACACACAAACATCATCATATACAAAATCTACATCAATTAAAAGCTCTAAAATAAAGTAAATAAGTTAGATCTACAAAAATTATGAAGAATAAACCAAGTACTAGTCAGATTCCTTGCCTTTTGGTTGATTTTCTTCATTTTCTTCACTTTTCTCCTCTCTCTAGTTTTTCATGCAAGAAAATGGTTTTACAAGGCTCTAGACGGTGTGTGGAGGGTTTAAAGAATGGGTCATGAGGACAAAATGACCAAATTGCCTTTGTTTTACTACATTTCAATTTTTAGCCCTTATAAAATTTTGGATTAATTTTAGGTACCTTAGGATCTACCAAAATTTTTTTTTTATAGTTCTAGGAGTTCAAAAGGGTTTAATGGTCTTTGGAGGGGTTAAAAATCCCAAAACTTTCAAAAACATATAAAAAATCACGATGTGGCATGCTACGGTGCGCTCATTCCATTGCCTAGCGTGCTATAGCTCGCCTAGGCATGCTACAACGCCAAAATTCCAGGATGTAGCGCACTACAACGTGCTAATATAGTAACGCTGCAGTAATTTTTTTTTAAACGAAAGCTCAACTTGTCTCCAAACTTTCATATATGCTTCCCTTCACTTTATATCCCTCAAATTCTTTTTAAATAAATTTTAAAATGCAACCAAATACGTAAAATAATGTAAAACGAAAACCAAAGTCAATTTGGGTTGTCATAATTAGTGCTAAGAGAGGGATTAAGGATGGCTCACACAGATATGTTAAGAATGGCTAAGAAAGAGCACAACTTTTTTTCCTAAGGCAATAGGGGGAAATTAACAACTAGAAGATTTAGAACATTTTTGCATGCATTTGCATTCTACATTCATGACTTATTACTTATAAGTGCATCTTCTCCACCCGTAGGAGAAGAAAACTGTGCCAAGTTCAATACAGACTGGACAAATTCTGTTAGTTGTTAGTAAAGCTTTATTTACGATGAGTGGCATACCTTCTAACCTTAAATTAAAAAAAAAATAAAAAACACATGTTTTATGACAACTATAAGTTGTTTTATAAATATGAATGTATTTTAGTATGGAAACACAGAAACAAGGTGTCTACGTTTTGAGTTCCAATATATTTGTGGATTCTATGATTTTATGAGGTCATGGTGCTTCGGCACTCAATCTGAGAATGTTGGGTAGTCATTTAGGGCAAATGATAGTTTTATAGTCTATATATGACTTTAAACTTACTGGGGTTTTAAACACCATAGATTGTGTCAGTCTGGTCTAGAGTGGTTACTTATGATACAGGCTACATAGTGTGTTAGTGCTCGCATATTTGATGATTTTATAGTTTTATATTTTACTGCCCTTAGATATTGATGGTTGTGCGCACCCAATCAGTGTTATATGCTATGTAATACACAAGTGTGATTATGTGCTTCTCTAATGTTTCTTGATCTTAGTTTTATGAATATTGTGATATGTTTAGAAAAATAATATGCTTTCCTATTCTATGCTTGCTTAAGATTTCCATGATAGTAATTTAGACAATGATCTTATTTGCTATTAAGGTAGAACTTGCTATGTATCTATTAAGTTTAGACTGTATGTCATTCACTAGGATTCATTCTCATATCGTTCTATTTTTTTGCAGTTTCCAGACTGTCCCCAGCAATTCACCACTACTTGATTAGCACTCGTACTCACTTACACAGCACACGAGTGGAGGTGGGCCAGCTGTATATTTTATGAGGGTTTTTATTTCTATCATCCATAGTTCATATCTTAAGTATGCAAGCGTATAATTAAGTGAGAGGTCGTACATCGAGCTGTATCTAAACTTTGGCTATGATGATAGTAACTGGTATGTATATTTATATTGGGTGGTATGTATCCACCAAAAGTATAGATATTAAACGATGAAATGCCTGACTATGGCGGGTTCTTAGATCTATAGCAACATTTATATTTAGAAATATATTATTGTTACAAGTACTACAAGTACACAGTTAAAGTTTATACAAAAGGGGTTAGAGTGGCTAGCATGTTTCAAGATTTTTGACATCAGAAGGTACTAGCCATTGCCCTATTGTTACATGTCACTCAAGCAGGTAGGTAGGGTAGGGTGTGACATTCATCAATTGGTTCGATTATAAGCACGGTTTTATTTAGTTACAAGTAGAGTTCTATTTAGTCACAAACACATTTTCATTCAATTACAAGTATATATCTCAGTTTATTAAACCAAGCTTGAGCATAAGTCTCATAGTCATCGATGGTTTAGTTACAAGTATGGCTTCATTCAGTTATAAGTAGAGCTCCATTCAATTACAAACATATTATTATTCAATTACAAGCATATATCATCGTATATGAAACCATGTTTGAACCTAAGTCTCACAGTCATCAATTGGCTCGGTTACAAGTATGGTTCTGCTCAGTTATAAGTGGAGCCTTATTCAATTTCAAATATTTCTATTCAGTTACAAGTATATATAATTTCGTTTATTGAACCAAGCCTAAGCCTAAATTTCACAGTCATTGATTGATTCAGTTACAAGTATAGTTTTGTTCAGTAACAAGTAAAGCCCAATTCAATTACAAGCACATCCTCATTTAGTTACAAGTATATAGCTTGGCATATTAAACTAAGTTTGAACCTAAGTCTTATAGTCATCGACTGTTTGATTACAAGCACGTTCCTTTGAGTTACAAATAGAAACCTGTTCAATTTCAAGCATATCTTCCTTCAGTTACAAACATATATCTTAATTTAATGAACCAAGTCTAACCCCAAGTCTCACAGTCATCAATTGGTTTAGTCACAAGATCTATTTTGTTTAGTTACAAGTAGAGATCTATTCAATTATAAGCACATATTCGTTTAGTTACAAACATATATCTCTATTTGCTGAACTAGGTCTAAGCCTAAGTCTCATAGTCATCGATTGATTTGGTTATAAGCACGATTCCGTTCAATTACAAGCAGAGCTTCATTTATTTATAAGGGGCTCAAATCACAAGTCCTGCCAAAACCAAGATTTTCAATGGCTTTGTTGAACTTTGACAGCATTTTCCACAAATTTTTTGACAATTTTATAGCAAAAAAAATTCTATTAGAAACTGGTTTGGAATAAATTGGACCAAAATGGTCAGTCCGTTTTTTACCAGTTCACGAAAGCTAGTTTGAAATAAATTGGTTGTTTAACAGTTTAATAAAACTAATTAAAAAAATTCTTTAATAATTTTTTTCAAATATTATCATAGCATTTTATAATTTGATACGATATTTCAATTATAATCTCTATAATTACTTATATATTGGAAATTCATCTAGATATAAAATTTTGTAATATTATGGTAAAATATTAAAATAAAAATGAGCTTCAATGGGTGGCGGCTAATACTAATATAATAAAATTTAAATATAATTTTTTATTATCATAACTTTTTGTATGTGTGTGTATAAGCATATACATATATATTCATTATAAATATACATATATGTATAGATATAAAAAATATATACATATATATCCATATAAATATAACAATATATATATATATATGAATATGTAGATACACACATATTTGTATATTTATGTATGTATATATACATATATGTAGATATTTATATTCACACACACATATTATGTAGCTATATATGTATTTATGAATAAAATATTGTGTGTTTGTGTGTACACACACATGCACATTCATATACATATATGTATATATGCATGAATAAATACATGCGTACATATAGATGTTTATGTAAGTGTGTGTATATATAAATATTAAATAAAAAAAATATAAATATTGATCAATGATAGCTAAGAATCTATGATTAATCAGCATGTTCCCTTAAATATTTTATAAAGTAAAAAATATTCTTCTGTCTCCATATTTACTTAAATGACATTTAACCTAATTCTTATTTTGAAATAACACTTTTCTTATTTAACTGATTGTTGACTAATGGTTATCTAAAGTTTTGTTAAAAAAAAAAATGTAAAGGTAATTCAATTGCATATACTTTGATTATTCATTTGATTAAAAATTAAAATATTATTTAATTTGCTTAAAAATTATTTTTAAAATTTATTATTTTAATTAATAATAAACCCACATTTTAATTATTTAATTTCATTATTTTTTAATTTTTAAATTATAATTATTGTTTTTTTAATTTAAATAACCCTAAGCTATTGATGAGTATTAAATATCATTTAAATAAATTTGGAGCGAACTGAGTTTTTATTAGCCTATTTTATATGTTTACGTGTTTATTGACTCAATTTTTTTAACATTGAATTGATACAAATTAAAAAATCATATAATCAAATTTTAATTTTCAAAATTTAAATTTAAGTTATTTCAAATAATATTATAGTTAGATATTAATTTAAAAAATATAATATTAATGGATTATAACTATACTGACAATTTTAAAACTTGCTGTCATGTTTTGGAAAGCTTTTGCTTCCCTCCATCTTGTTTTCACACAATTTTTTTCCCTCCATCCTACTTTCACCTAAACTTTTTCCCTCTATCCTATCTTCACTTCGCTTTTCCCTGCAACACCCTTCGCTCTTAAAGACCAAATTTACAGGAGCCAAATTGGAAAACCCCGTTCGGCGCAGCATTGACTACTTTGTTGCTGCGTGCTCTACTCTCCGGTCAAGATCTATCTTGACGCGGCGAAAGCTCGAAGACCCTCTGTTCTGGGCTTCTTTTCACAGTGGAGGTAGGGTTTGGGTTTTAATATTATATTTATTTGAAATGGGGTGAAACTAATTCATGCTTGAACTTGGATCTGCTCTATTGCCCAGAAGTAACCCTACCCAGGAGTAACCGTTTTTGAATTATTTTAAGAAGTGGTAGTGGTTGGGTTTGGTTTTCGATTTTGGGGTTTCTGATTTGTGATGTATTGGTTTAGGTTAGAAGAGAAAGAGAATTAGAGCCCTGCAACATCCGTGGTGCAGAAAGGTTTAAGTTTCCCTTGTTGTTGTTGTTGTTGTTCTTCTTCTTCTTCTTCTTCTTCTTCTTCTTCTTCTTCTTCTTCTTCTTCTCTCTCTAAAGGTGATTTATTTATTTATTTTTTTAAACATCAGACATGAGATTGTTGGAGTAGTGAAGGAGATGGTATGTGATGCCAAGAAATTCAACGTTGGGGAAATTGTGAGATTAGGACTTTGTTCAAATTCAAGCAAAGAGTGTGAGTAGTGTGAGGATGGGATGGAAATTTACTGCTTAAAAGGACCTGTTCTCACTTTTGATCATGTTAATTTAGATAGATCTATCACCAGAGGAGATTATTCTAGCTACATTGCTGTTCATCGGAGGTCAATCAATACTTTCTTCTCTTTCAACATGAAGCTTAAGAGCAAGCTACAAAATATTTTATTTTTCTCATTTTTCTTTCCATGTTTATAATCTGTACTGGGAAACATATAAACATGAAATAACAAGGCTTTTCTAGTGAATTGTTTCAAAAAATAAAATCTCAAACATCCAATATCACAAAATGTTTGGAGGTCTTTTATTTTATTTTTAAAAATTATTTTCATTTTTCAAAAGTTTAAAGTAGGAAAACTATGTAGCATATTATTTTTGAATACGTCCCTTGTCAGAAAATAAGAAGAAATTATTTTCAGAATTCCCATAAATGATATTCACCTAGAAAGGAAAATATTGTTAAAATAATAGAATTTTTTAAAAGTCTCAGTGCTTTTTGCTTCCTAAAACATAGAAGATGATAGCTGACAACAGAATCCAAAAATATTTAGTTAAAAAATTAGCCCATTTTATTAAAAATTTGCACCAGAACTTCCTAGTACGTTACTTTAGCAAATTGATTCTTCTTATCCAATTTATTTCCAATGGTCAGCTATTTATTTATTTATTTTCCTAATTTGGCCTTGGTTGATATCACAAGTCATATCTGCGTTGTTTGGTATCTGGGTGCATTAACAATTATCTGCCAAGTCCTCTATACCTTTCAGCTTATTCTCCAACTATTTTATCTAATGTCCAATAAGGTGAACATTCTTTATCCTGTGTGAATATGTTGTTACTATCCAATAATCGCAACCTAGGCTGTATTTTGTATTGTCTCTTGAGCTTGAGCTACCTGAGAAATAAATGAGCAAAGATGAGTCGACAGATTGATTGGCAACGCCCTGCTTATGATTTGTGCCTTTTTGTAATAAACTTGCAGGTTTGGCTGTCATTTTTAACCGTAGGGGTGTGCCGAGACTTCAAATAGGAGGACTTTTTAACTATCAGCACATTAGCCACTTGTCTTCTTTTGGATAATTATTATCTTTGTTAAATGAAATGCATTTGATGTACCTAAATGGCATTTAGTGCATGAAGTTCTATTATTCTGCCTCCTGCATCCCTCTTATGTTTTCAACTTTCAAGATATATATTTTTATCATATTTCGTTTTATTCAGAGATTTGATTTCAAAATTTATTAAGGTAGTTCCATTTTTGTGCAGGCATGTTATTGGGCATTATTTATTTATTTTTTTATTTCAAATTTACAGTTTAATGTGTAGAGGTTGTTGTTTTAAGGAGGTTATTAAGTGAAAACTTTAGAGCAAGCCGAGGTGGTGCCTTGGAAACTGACAAAGGCCGAGTCAATAATTTGCAGAAATAGGTGGTGCCATCTCTTTTATGTAATAGTTGTTGAGATGCATAAAGGTTGTAATTGAAAGTTGAAGCAGCACATAATTGAGTTGTTCTTTCTCTCTCTTTGGTTTCCTTTTGCATGGTTTTTCCCTCTTTTACATTGGGTTCTCTTGTGATATTGCCTCTGGGATTTTGTAGTTTATACCTTGATAATAAGCATTAATAACTATAATCCTTAAAATTTTATTTAATCAAAATAATTCACTTCACATTGTTGGATTTGGGTTTCCCGTTGCTTTCCGTATCATTTAATTTCTCACCTCTGAGAATGGTAGAGCACTAAAATGAAATTTCAAATTTGTTTACTCTAGTGGCTATTGGATGCTGGTCCACCTCATTAGTCAACCACCAAATTTATAATTTGTAATTGCAAGTTTGTGACTGTTTGATGCGGTCACAAATTTTTTACTCCAAATAGTGCGGTCACAAATTTTTTATCGTCCATGTGAGGTTACAAATTAGTGACTGTCAATAAAGTGGTTATTACTCGTCATTTGGTACAAAAAAAAAGAAAGTTAGTGACCAATATAGCAGTTACTAATTAGCAACTCTAATTGAACGATTACAGAAAGAAATTAATAATGAGGTATTTTGTAATTGATTTGATTAGTCACAAAAGTAATTATTAGTTCTTTTAGTGACCGTTCCTCTTTGTATTTAGTAACCATTATTATAGTTACTAAACATTTTTTTTTTTTTTTGGGGTAGTGCAAGTTGGGTACTATTATTTTTCCTTAAACCGGAACTTGAATCCTTTTTTCCACTTTTATTGGAGAATAAGATATAGTGGACATTTCCATCATAAGATTTATTGCCACTTTTGTGACTTACTAGAACTTGAATCAACACTTCCATCACGAGATTTACTTTTGCATTTGAAGCCCACTTATGTCCGGCAGATTACTTCAAGAATTATTGCTTTAAGTGGCTAATCATAGCATTGACGGCAAGAGGTGGCAGATAGCAAGACTTGGAAGTTGATCACAACAAATGGTGTATTTTGAAATTAAAGTTATGAAATTGCTCAAATTTATAAAAAATTGTAAATTTTATTTATTTTTAATGACAAATATGTCCTTATTAAATCATTTAAAAATGATTGAAAAAATGGTGAGAAAGGATTACATCATAAAATATATGACATCAGAAGGATATAAATTGTCACACTTCTCCCCAATTACCCAAGGCGAGGCTTGACAGTGGGAAGCAGTTTAATCCTCCGCGTGCTTGGGATATGCAAAGGGTTATTAAACGCCATTTCCTGTCACATTTAGTCACAAAACTCATTATTTATACATACAACCATCAATTTGATAATGTTCACAATTTAAAAATTTAAAACAACAGCTTATTTACAAAATAAATATTTTTCAACATTCTGCTATATAATGCAAGTCAGATCTATTTACGCATAATCTATAGGACCCACACTTTTGTAAACATTGTCAAACTATAACCCCCTTTGAATATAATGCAGGCGCAACCTCACTTGGCTAGACACTAATGCAGATGATGCAAGTTGGCTACTCTAGCTACTTGGCTTTGGACCTGAAAAATAAAATAAATGGTTGAGACTTTAAGTCCTGTGAATAGCCATCCAACTAAGCTTAGTGAATGATCAGTAATTTTCCTGAAATGCTATAAACAGCTAATCGGATCATAGACACAATATTCAAAAGATCCAAGATCCAAAATAAATAAATATTGAGAAAAAAAAAACTAATCTCAGTTAACCAATATAAATAAGAATGTGCTTTATAATTGGTTTTAAAAAAACTTTTAATACAACCCTAACAAGATCTCAAGGAAAACAAACTCATAACTCCTCATGCCTCAATCCTGGACTATTGAAATTCTCAACTCTCAACTCTTGGATGGCTAAAATGGATTGAACAATGTTTGAAACATTTTAAAAATGGAGATCTCCTATTTGGACCAATGATCACCAAGTACTTTTACAAAGTTTTAATTGAATCATAAATGATTTGAATGAAGTTTAGATACCTAGGATGTCACACAAAGCTTTTTTTTTTTAACACTTTAAGAGTCCAAGAAGGTTTTAAAGTCCTTGGAGGGGTTGAAAACCCTAAAAAATTAAGAAAAATACAAAAAATCACATCTTAAGGCTAATTCTAGTGAGCAGTGCACTACGACAGACTAATTCTAGTGAGCAATAAGCTATGGCGGGTTCCAACGCACTACAACCCATAACTATAATCTATCACAATAACTTTTTTTTTTTTAACACAAAACCTATTTATTCTTTAACTCTTAAATGGGCACTCACCATCTATAAACCCTCAAGGATCTACACAGGTCATACCTTCCCTTTTTATTGGAAACTAACTTTTAATAGTTCTCAACTCCGATGGTGCGGTGTTGGGCTAGTTCCGAGCTCAAGGTGGGTTATCCTACTATGGTTTTTCTAGGGTTTGTCTCTCATAACCATTGTTTTTCCTTCTAATTTCTTTTACTATCACTAGATCTCAATTTTTAGAAAAATATTGTTTGAGGCCCTTTTAGCCTTTTCTAAATTTTTAGACAAGCAAAAATAAATTGATTTACTTAAATTTTTGAAATATCTTTATTATGTATAGAATAAATATAACGTATTAAATATATGAAGTGATGCATGAAATGAAATGATGCAAGTTTAAGATCTAAAACTGTGCATTCTAATCCTTCGTTTAAAATGTTAGAAGGACCCCAAAAATCTCCTACTGAAAAGACAAAATTGCCCCTCTCCTAGCTTTTGATTTTCTTTCATGCCCTTTTTAGTTTTACTTCCACTTTTAGACCTAGGCAACTATTTTAATGCTTTTCTTATCCTTCTAGTCCCAAGATCTAGACTAAACTAATCCACTAAGGGCACGTTCGATTGGATGAAGAAGGAGGTCATGATAAGGATTAAGTGGGATACAATTTATCTTGAATGAATAGAGATGAGCAATTTTATCTCACGTTCAGTATGGGGAATATGACATGTGATAAAATAAATCAAATTTACAATGAGGATATTTTTGTTCATAAAAAAGTATATGATTTAAGGCATGAGTATTCTGGTCATCTTATAGGTTTATAGAGGGTATTTTTGTCCCAAAAAAATTTAGTTAAACTTTGATGAAATCCAGATAAAATAATCCCACCTCCCCCCTCTAAGATAATTTTATCTCAATCCTTCAAGATATGTATTTTTATCCTTATCCTTATCCAAATCCTTATCTGCGTATTGAATGCAAGATAAGACAAGATAATTTTATCTTATCCTACCTTATTTTGTAAACCGAATGCACCCTAAGTAAATTTTCTAATTTTCTTTATTTAGGGTTTTGTTTTTAGTTATTTAATTGGTCGCATAAACTAGATTTTTCTCCTCAAACCATTTTTTTCTTTCTATTTTCTTCCACTAGTTTAAAAATGCCACATTCTAATGCTTCATAAAACTTTTCTAACCCTATCTAAGGTTGTGTACAAGCAAAAATTAAATAAATTCTTCTTAAATTTAAATCACTCCAACATACATACGATATGCATGATATATGAAATACATGTAATGATGCATATGCACTAGTGTTATATATTCCAAACTTAGTTTGAGATGTTATAGATAAGCTATAGCATACTAAGAAGAAGAAGATTTTCAAATCAGACTCATTATCCACCATTTTAGGTAAGCATCTATTGTTTGTGCTTGTCCTTTCTAATTGAAAAAGAGAAGAAAATATATTGGGGGTAGAAACACTAAATTTTCATTTGATTTTTTTGGGTCAAAATTCACATTTATATAGTAGTAGGTTGAATGTCCATCGAGAAAAAGGTCTTAATAAACAAAAAATTGGATTCATGGGGATAGAACTTTACCTCAGGACCAATACGGTCATCTCTATTCAAACTAGTGTTGAAATTTCTTCTATGCAAGCCAATTGGAAAATGTCGATGAGGGTCATATTTTTTTGTCCTTCTGATGGGAATTGTTCCATCGGGGCACTCTCCATTTTTACGCCAATCTTGAATCAGCTCCGGTAGGGTTTCATCCACTTTTCTCCCAGTTGGATACGAGCTAGGCTCCATCTTGTTACATTAAAAGCAAAAACAAAAACAAATAAGGATCTACCAAAAATAATTATATTCAATTTTCTTTTGTTGCCTTTTGTAATGATTTCAAAATAAAAATAATGCATAATAAAAGGATCTTCTTTGCAATTCAAGTGCTAAATGTTCCTTGAATCTAGTTGACCAAACACCAAGTACGTCTTCTGAATGGACGCCAATATACTATTTTCGGGAGCTTGGTTTCTAATTGCCAGGTCTAAAAGAATAAACATTATTGGATTTAATGTTGCAATTCCAAAATAAATCAAAGAAAACCTGTAAATCGTTGATGAGAGGATGGTCCAATGCTGGTTGTTTGTAAATGTCCACACAATCAATCACGTCTCTGCCATCTTCACTCTACATGAAATTTGAGTGGGAAAAAAAAAAGAAAAAGAAATTAAACTAAAAAAATTGGAGATTTTGCCTCCTTTTTTTTTGGAGGGGGGGGGGGGGGGGGGGGGGGGGGGGTCAGTTAGCTTGAACAAGCTAAAAGAGAAGAAGAGTGTTAAAAGATAACCACGATGGTCTTTATTGTTCCTTTAGCCTTCAACACCATGTGGTAGTTTTCGTCCCCGGCGCCCGTTCCTTCAACACATCCATTACTTGCAATATTTATCATAGCCACCATTAGGATTATCTTGTAGCATGAAATACAAGCATCCTGCTTTTCTTTAACCATTCTTCCTCTTCTTCTTCTTGTTCTTCCTCTTTTTATTTGTTTGAAAAGCTCTAGATTGTGTATTTAGAAGTTTTCATGTGGACGCAATTTATAGGATTGAAAGCTTGACAGGTACAAGTAGATGGTTATACTGCAGGACATAAAAGGTGTATAAATACTATAAGTATAAAATAAGTCTAAAAGAGGTATTTTATTCAACAACCATTTTAGGATAAAAGTTGTAAAACACGGTAAAATCTTTATTAGAGAAAGTATTTACAGCATAATATTTGTAAAATGTGCAAAAAATGCATTAATTAGATGATATTTGAATAGTTAATGCAAAAGATTATTCTAATCAAGATTATTTTCTAATAAAATGAACTTTTTATTTTGTTGGAAAAAAATCTGGTGGATATAAATGCATTGAAATATTAACTAGTATTTTCAACGTTCTACATGTTTGGGCATATCATTTATACTGTGTTCACAATGAAAGGTGATAAAAACTAGATTGTGTCTTTTAGAAATTTTGTATGGACACAATTTATAGAATTGAAAGCCCAGACCAGTATAAGCAGACGTTTTCATTGTAGGACATAAAAGTTATATAAATATTATGGAGAGAAAATATGCCTAAAGAAGTATTTTATTTAACCATACATTTATGGATAAAGTAACAAAATAGGGTAAAATTTTTATTAGAGAAAGTATTTACAGTATTATATCTATAAAGATTTGAATAATTAAATATTTATGGCATAAAATTATTCAAACCAAGATTCTTTTATGTTAAACTTCTTATGTTGTTTACAGGAAACTCTACCATTTTGAAATTCGTTAAAATATTAACTAAATATTTTTTTCTTAAATATTCTACTAATTTGGACAAAAACTAATTACTCCCATTAAAGCTTGGTTATATTAGAATGTTTTATTGACTAAACTTTCTAACATTCATGCATATGATTCCAACCTGTAAGTAATTTAATTGGTTTGTCATGTTAATCATGCGCTATGTATAATTGTTTTTATCTTTTAAATTATTACAATTATTTTTCCTTTAATGACATTAATTCAGTCTTGTCTTGGGCCTCGCTCTAATTTTACTACATACCTAGGCACAACTTTGTGGAAAAAGCCGCAAAGTGTAAATCATTTTAAAATTTATTCTTATAAACTAGTAAAATAAAAAGTCAGAAGTGTGCAAACTTTGGGCAGGGGATATAAATTTTTAATTTCAAGAAAATTATCTTTTTATCATTGAAAGAGTTTCAGAAATACAAAAAATTCCCAAGGTCAGTAGACAGGCTTGGGCCTCGAAAAATTAAGCTGGGCTGATTCTCAAGGATGAAAGCATTGGGCAAGTTGGGAAGTCTTGGGTTGTAGGTTTCAGCTTTGGCATTACTGATCAAGTCAAAACATTGTTTTGTGGAGAGGATCATCTTCACGACAAAAGGGCTATTTGGTTGCATTAATAAGATAAAAGAGAATAGGATAATTTTATTTTTCTCGTATGGTAATTGTACTTATATGAGAAGAACACGGACAATATTGTCTTAAAATATTTTTATCACTTTTTATTACTTTGGATAAATTTTATTACACCTATCAATCTCTGATAATTTTATTCTGATTCAAGTAAGAAAGTTATATAAGGGCAATTGCCTGAATTTTTATCCTAACTATTTTTAAGGCTACTGATCATGTGTAAATAGATGATAAGGCAAAATAAGTGTTTCTTATTCTATTTTATCAGACCAAGCGAAAGGGGCCAAAGATGAAGATCTTCATTGTCATGTTTGTATGCAAAAGAACATTCAGGCAAAGGGAAATTACTATATTTAATTCAAACTAAACTAAATCAAATACCTCGATTTTGTACTACAAAAAACGGAATTGAGCTGTATTAACAATCAATATATTTCTTATTAAACTTCTGGAATTAAATCAAATTTAAAATATCTAGAAGATGAAAAAAATTTTAACATTTAGAAGGACAAAGATATTAAATAAAAAATATAAAAATTAAGGTCTGGGATACCATCAATTTGGCTTTATTTGGCCATAATAGAAGATAAAGTATTTTGTTCCAGTATTGATAAATTGCTTTTGGACATTGTGTAAAATAACCTGGACCCCCATAGTAGAAGTAAGTACCAAAATTAGTCTGCTTATTTTCTACATGTAAATTGTAGCACGTCAAATTTGTAACAGCTTGGTGAAGATTAACTGGAGCTTTCAAGTATCATCCGAGGCATCCATCTGTTTGAGATTGCTGAAATAACTTGATTTGTTTAAACCTTCATACAAGAAATGGCCGCTTCCCATTTAAGTAGTTGTGTGATGTCCATTTAATGTGGCATCGTAAACTTCTCCCACCCATTCCACAAGTTTAGCACTGTCTGCTTAGGCAGTGAAGATGGATTCGGGCCTATAGCCAATTGCTTCACCTTGAACTTCGTGCCTCCAATTTCCTGAGCTCTTGTCCTGAGACAGTTTGACAACATTTAGATCATTCTATAAATGTTTGTGAATGTAACAAGTGAAAAAGATCTTTGTATGCCTTGAATATAACCACTTTTTTCTCATATGCGATTTCGTTGTAGATAGAAACAGGCAAAAAGGAGCCACCGAGGGCATACTTCTTATTTGTTTACACAAAACCTAGACAGCTAAGATCATATCGGGTTGATTAGTAGTAATCTCTCTAACTTTCACAAGGAAAAATTAAGTGAGCTCAAATTTGTAAAATCAAAAGAAGCAAGTCAGCTTTGGTACATAATTTGTCAAGAGATTAATTTTCTATACATTACAAGAAAAACAAACATTTCTAACACAAATCTTGGTGATACGACAAGGTGGGTCGGTTTACCGACATAATTTCCAGCAAAATTTGGTTGGAAATTTATTAAAAAATCCAATTACACAAAAAAAGTGATTATGTCGAAATTACCGATGCAATTTTTGTCTGTAAAAGTTACCAACGCAAAAAAGCCTCGGTAACTTTTTTTATAAAAATTATTTATTATAACATTTACCTACATAGATATTGTGTCGGTAATTTATTGTATAAATAAAAATATTTATAAAGAGTATTACCAATGTGTAATTTGTGTTGGTAATTTTATAAATAAATAAAATTATTAATTTTGAAAATTATCAATGCATTATTTGCATCAGTAATTTTTAATAATTTTTTTTTATTTTTAAAATTACTAATGCAAAACTGCATCAATATTTTCTTACTACTAAAATTTATAATTTTGAAAATTATCGATGCAATTTCTGTGGTGGTTGTTTTTTAATAATAAAATTTTATTGTACAAATTGGGATAAGTAATTGTGGATTTTGCATGTTTGATGCTATACGTTGAGTATATGGATAATGATGATCCTATAAGTCCCCATCAGAGATGGGTTTACAAAGTGAAAAGAGAAAAAGGATTTGAAAGGAAAGTATCTTGAGGAAAAATAAATTGACATAACACTGCACCTTTAACTGTTATATTAGACCTGGCATGGCTGGGTGCTGCTAGGGGATTACACATGAGCCTGGCATGGGTGGATGCTAGATGATGCCAAGATTGGAACTAAGTCTAGCACGGTGATGCTAGGATTGTACTTGGTCTAGCATGGTGATGCTAGGATTGTATTTGGTCTAGCATGGGTGGTGCTAGAAGTGTAATTGGTTATGGAATTGTCTCCATATAAGTTTTAAAAGAAATATGAATATGTTCGAATGCCTTATTGAAACTGTGCATATTGGTTGAGTATAAGAGATTATGCGTTGAATTATTTTCAAAGTTTTTCTGACATGTTATTATGTTAATGGTATTCGAAACCTTCTTATTGTACAATTGATTAAGATTTAAATTGACTTCTAGAATTACCCACATGCTATTTAACTAAAAGGATTTTGAAACTTACTTGTTTTTCTTTCCAAACTCTTATTACTTAATTGAACACTAAAAGAATTCCTCATTTTATATAAATATATAGCTACAACTTTGCTTGTACCCTATAATCTTGGTTATATATGTTACCTTCCACTGAGTCACAAAAACTCACTCTTATTTAATATTTTCCAAATGAGATGATTGATGCAGTTACAGGCCATCCAAGTGGTAAGGGCTTACGATGACTAGATTATGCTTATGTTGATTATGGGCGAGACCTGAGTTGCAAGTTTATTGACTTGTAAATTTTGATTGTAATATAAAATGCCAAGGATGCCCTTTTCTATTTGTAAGGTGGTACTGAGTCTTTGTATTAATGATAGTAATCCTTTGTCTATTTGGAAAGTATGTTCTTAGATTGTATTTTAGACACAACGGACTTCTTAAATGCTTAGCGGGGTAAATGCCTTGGTCTATATTATGAATTCCATATGGTTGTAATCTTAACAAGGTGTTTAGATATTATGGCATGTTTAGGTTTTAAGGGAGGCTCTGCAAAATTTTCAACAGGGTTTCCAAATTAGGTTAGGCTTACTTGGGTTGGTCTTGGCTAATCCTTGCACCAATCACGGGCCTTGAGATTGTTCGTGACAAAGTTGGCATCAGAGTACTAAGTCTTTTAGATCGCTGGACTGCTTAGGTCCCCCAGGTTTCGTGGCCCGTTAAATTCCTTCAATATCTTAGAGCAGCGTCCTTATGTAGATCCTTAATTATGTTATTGACCACACTTATAATCAAGGAACTATGCTAGGGCCCTGTTAGGGTGTTAATCATGCATAGTAAATAGAATTTTGTTCTAAGTTGTTTGCTACTAGTTTGCCTTTGTATTTTTTTTTCATTATCATAAACCTTATGCTTGTGATGCCTATATAGATTTGATTTATCAGTTGGAATCACCAACTATTGCTTGCCTAGGTGCCCGTGGGGCTAACTAGGGTGAGGCTTCTGATGCAATGTTTAATAGGCTATCCCTTGTGGAGATAGAGAGCATGGTATGATGACCAGGCAGGTTAGTAATTTTATAGAGTAGAAAAATGTCAAGTCTTCTCCTAATATTTTGGGTGCATGGGCTGATGTAGCCACTATGGGTTACGAGAAGTTGAAGAATCTATAGAGAATCTGATAAGACCAGAAGGTCAAAGTAGGATCAGGACTCGGGAGAGTTGAGTAAGAAATTTAGAACCATTGATTTCGTTAGTGATAAAAGTAGTCCTAATGGAAGGCCTAGATTTCTGTTTTCTAATAATTAACTATGCAAATTATTTGATTTAAATGATTTATAAAATATTTTGTGTATTGACACGTGTTATTAAAAGATTCTTATTTTCAGCACTTCCTTATTTAAAACCTCATGGGACAAACTCTTGGAAATGTTTTCTTGTTTATTAAAAAAAAAAACTCTGGAATAAATCTTTATATATATATATATGTATATATATCTTAAAAATTCTTGTTTTAAGGTTTTTTATTTACAAACCTCTTAAAAATATTTTCTTGAAATGCATATATGTGCTTGTACTTTTGGAAACATTCTATGACTAAGACTTCTTGTTATGTGTCAAAAATGATGAATGATATGCATTAAGCTGGGACCGGCATTTCTATGTGATAGGGGTGATGTGAGAGATGGAACTATGTGGTGCTATATGATGCATGGTGAGTTAATTATGCCACCTATATATATGTGGCCATGGGTCGATTTTGCCACTGACGGAGAGGTATGTGGCTATGCGTTGATGCCACTGACGGGAGATACGTGGCCATATGTTGATTTTGCCACCAATGGGGAGGTATGTGGCCAAGTGTTGGTTATGCCATTGATGGGGAGATATGTCGCCATGTGTTTTCTATGCCACCGATGAGGAGGGATGCGGTTGTGTATTGTTGAGCCTCCAATGGGAAGGAAAAAGGTTATGTGTTATGGTAACTCCAATGGGAAGGAGTGGCTACTTGTGAAAGGGACTACTTGGATGGATTAGTTTGAGGTTTGGACTTACAACAATTATTATATATACTTAATATGTATTTGTGTTGGATACTTGTTATATATAACTGTTATGAGTTATGTTGGTGCATGTGTTGTTCTGTGGCTATGTGATTTATGTGCCTACGTGAGGTTGTGTGGTTTTGTGATGTTATATGACCGTGTAAGGTTAAGTGACTGTGTGATTATATATGGCTATGTGTATCATTATGAATCCTTGTTGGTACCTGTTATATGTCGGTATTAGTTTAGTTTGGTATGACCAATGGTTTGTAATGCAATTTTTACTTGTGCTAATAGTACCTTACAATTTCATGCATGGACAGCTATACCCCTCGAATTGGAAAGTAATCTCTAGTCATGTTTATATTGGGCATCCATATCATGTGAATTGTAAGATATAAATAGGTGTATGTACTCCTGAACTGTCTTTGCACACGCATTTGTTTTAAAGGATTATATCATTGAGGTTACACTCTGGGTGACCGAAATCTCATTGTGCTCTTGGGTATTTCCATAATCTGCTATCTAGTTGGTAACCAATAAGTGCTGGTAGGCTGTTTGCTCCAAGTTTCTGTTCTTGTTATAGAATCCATATCTTTCTTAAATTTTGTGTGAATTCTTTCATGGACAAGCGAATTCATTGGGGCTGCAAAGTGGCCATCTAGAATGTGAAGAGGTAGAAAATGATCTTAGATGTTTTAACTTCCATGTTGGGGCTTTAGTACATCTTGGTGGAGCATACGAAACAGGTCTTTCCTTCTTACTCTCCCCCTCTCTCCCTAGTGCAATGTGTTAAAAAACTAGATTGTCTTTTAGAAGTTTTCACGTGGACATAGTTTACAGGGTTGATAGTCTGACAGATATGAGTAGAGGACATAAAAGGCCTTTAAATATAATGGATAAAAATAAGTCTTAAAAAGTTATTTTATTCAACTGCCATTTAAGGATAAAAGTTATATAATGTAGTAAAATCTTTATTGCAAAAAGTATTTACAGAATAATATCTGTAAAATGCACAAAAAAGACATTAGTTATAGATGATAGTTGAATAGTTTAAATATTTAGTGCAAAAGATTATTCTAATCAAGATTCTTTTCTAATAAAAAAAACTTTTTATGTTGTTTATAAAAAACCCTATCTGAATGAAATTCATTAAAATATTAACTAAATGTTTTTAATATTCTACATATACGGTCATATCATATATAATGTGTCCACAACATAAGATGTTAACTTAATTTCTAAGAGGGGAGAGAGAAGTGGAGAACATTTGAATTTTGGAAAGAGAAAGAAAATGGTAATTCAATGAAAATATAAAGCATATATATCTTTAGAAAGACAAGGGTTGAACAAGGTTACAGGTCTGAATTGCAAAAATCCAAAACTAAACTAAATAGGATTGGAGATATTTGGTTTGATTTGCTTGGAATTTGGTTCATTTTAGTCTAATTTGAAAGGACTATGGAGTTTGATTTGGGTTTTTCTATTTGGATGATTAAAAAATATAGAAAATTCAAGTGCACTGAATATAATATATGTTAAAGAGGTGAATTTTATGGCATTATACAAATGCTCCCTTACGTATAAACGTAACCCCTAAATAAGTCTCCTTCTCTCCCTCTCTCCCTCCCTCCCCGTGTGTGTGTGTCTGTCTATCTCCCCTTGTCTCTTCTTTATGATATTTGCTCAATTCTCAATCTTATGAGGGCCTTTTTTCCGGTATTTTAATCTATTTGATTTAAGTTAAAACAGAGGATAATCAGATACATAGCCGAACCATTTACAACCCCTTGTTGGGATGCATCTAATAAAAGAGAGAGGAAAGTCAAAGCTACAAGGGAAGGAGGATTAATAGGAAATACTTTTCCCTTAAATGTTCCGCTAATTTGGACAACTAACAAATCGCATTAAGCTTGGCTATATTAGAACATTTTATTAATTGAACTTTCTTATTTAGTCCATCTCACGATTGTGCATATAGTTCTATCTAATAAGTGGCTTTTTGTTTTCCTCTTAATTTAATTTTCTCTATACTTATATTGGTTAGTCACTTTAATCTTGCCATGTAGATTATTTTTATCTTTGAAATTATTGTAAGGATAAAAAGATTCATCGTTTTAGTAGCAAGCTTCAATAAAAATTTTTAGGGGTCAAGATAAAATTTATGGATATTTTTATTTTTTATGGGGTCAAATATATATTTAAGGGGAAAAAATTCTTGAGGCCCCACGCCATTAAGCTCCACTGTTGCATTTTTTAATATTTGGATTATTTAGAAAAATCATATTTTTAGAAAAAAAAATCATAAATCAAACTTATCTTTTTATTATTTTAAAATTTTTTAACATAATATAAAATGAAAATAATTATAATTTGTTTACTAAACATTTAAATAACAATCAAAAAATAGAAATAAACGAATTTCTTTTTGCTAAGATGGAAACCAAGTCATAGGACAAAGGTGTCTTCAACTCATGTCCCTGTCCGAGACGTCAAAGAGCAAGACAGGCTAAGAGCTTCCCAGCTTCATGCTGGAAGTTAAAGGCGGAGACAAGGGCCAATTTTATGTTATGCAGCTGCCCATTGAAAGGAACTTTCACATATATTTTAATAGGCGGAATTATTGCTTACATAGATTTAGAGTCCCAATGTGAAAAACTTCACAATTAATGGGGCTTAAATTTAATTAAAATTATCCGCGCCATGAATAATAAATATACAAGTGTCTTAACAGCTACTGAAATTTATATTTTTCACCTTTAAGTAGTAAATTTAATTACTATGCTTATTAGTTATAGTCATTTTATTTATTTATTATTCAATAACTTATAGTAATTACTTTTTTGACACCTCCACACAAGAGATATAAAATTTTTAAATAAAAATTTTGAAATAATAGATTTTTCTTTTTTACAAATCTTTAACTTATAGTTATACATAACTTGCTAGGGCTGTAAATTTCAAAAATATTTTTACTAAATACAAATATAAAATTAACTTTTTCACCATTTTAGTTAAATAAATCCATTAATTTCTTTTTTATTATTAATATTTTAAATTGAAACACTGTAAAAATAAATAACATTTTATTTTTTTACTTTTTGTGCTTTACACTATTAGTGTGGAAAATGTGTAAATTAAAAAAAAAATTATACAAAAAACTTCCATTGCATTAAAATAACAAAGACTAACAAATCGAAGTTAAAACTTCTCTTACAATTTAAAGGAGAAAATTTTTTTAAAAAAAAAAACTGTGGGAAAAACATTTGCATAATTTGGTTTAAAATCTTTTTATTTACCTGATTCGGTCATCATTCTATTCTCGTGATCTAGTGGCTCCATTACTTTCCTACTCTGATCAATCTAACCCCTGCATAGTTCTTAAAATTAGGAATATAAATATATGTCTTCATTCCGCTTCCATTTCTTCATGATCCAACGGCCCTAAAGAACACCAAGATTTCCTTTGCTTTCAACTAGCGACATGTCAATCTATTGGGGTGTGGCTCCAAGATAATTAGTAATTGTTCCTTTTCAATCTCAAAATAAAATGTTTGTAAAATTGAAATATGTGTTTGAGACATAATTTGAGATATGTGTTTTTGTATATTGTATTTGAGTGAAGGGTTTGTGTGAAAAAAGTTAGAAGAATGGAGGTTGATGTGAAAAAGAAAAGAAATTAATATACCAATGCAAGGATTGAAGTGATGAAATTAAAACTTGAAAAATTAAAGTGAAAAGTCAAAGTGAAAAGGGGTTAAAAGGTCAGGGATTAAATCGTAGCAATATGCCCTATTTATCTTTTTCAAACTTTGTACCGAGGATTTCCACTTTTAATAAGGGTGTGAACAGTGTAAAACCAGATATGAATAGCCAAAATAAGTTAACAATCAACCTTAAAGGGAGGTGGAGGGTTATTGGTCGTTGTCGAACTAGTTGTCAATCAACTAGGTACGAGACGTGTATGTGCTATTTTGGCAACTAAAACTATGGGTGTTCTTTGCATTGAATGAATCTGATTAAACCAAGCAAACCAAGCCAAACCAAACCACGATAATTGGGTTTGGTTTACATGGTATTTTTTTTATATACGATTCAATTTACGGTATGGTTATTAAACTGAATTATATGAAACAAACTAAAATGTATAAAATTAACACACACAAAGCACAAGCTAGATCAGATGAGAAACCCTTCCCTAACCTAACCCTCCTTCCTCTACTCACTTTGTGCCCATTTTAGTAGCTCTTCCTCTTCCTTCTCTACATAGCTCAGCACAGCTCTTCCTCTTCCCTCTCTTTATGCCCTTCAGTGCCTCCTCCTTTGTGCCTTCAGTATCTGCCCCTCTCTACCACAATGCACCACTACAACGCTTCCTGAATCCACAACCATGGCCTCCTTGGGGAAGATGTTGTTGTCGGCCTTGCTAATCCTTCCTTGAGTTGCCCCGATCTAATTAGTAATACACCACATGTTCCATATATTTCTCATTAACTTCATTCACGATTGAGTTCTAATCGTAGGCTTAGCTCATGAAGGAATATTGTTGTATGGCTTCTTTCTTTGTATGGTAACCATGTCAATATTATTCAGAGTTCTGCGTTATATCATTTTAAATTATTTTCTGTTTTGAGGATTTTTTTTTTTTGTGGAATAACTATGGGATTATTTTACATTTTTAAATTTTCCGTATTCAATGGAATATGCCATGTTTCTGTCATTTTCATTTGAAATATGTAACCGTTCTCATTTCATAGCTACTTCTATAATCAATTGCTAAATGTTCCTTCTTGTAAAGAAACCCGTCTAAATATTAAACGCGAATGTTTGATTAACATGTTTTATAGTTCCAAAAGATGAGACATTGGCTAGTTTAAACCTCCTTTGGCCGATCAAACAGGGCGAAAGCGGTCATGGGTAACCTCGGAGAAAGGCCTTTCTTCATGCCACAATAATAGGAAGTTCTATTGAAAAATTACAGATAGGGCCGTCATAAAATAAGACTTATAAATTACGATAAAACAAAATTAATTACAAATTAGGGTTACTCAAACAACAATTTTATTATTTTCCTTAGTGATAACTAACAATTAGGATTTTAAAAATTACAGATAGTGCACCGACGTAATGATGCAAACCTCTAGGTTTGATTTGCTCCTGTTTGGAACCAAATCCCTTTGTTCTTTTAGTAAAATATAAAATCATTGCTGAACTGTTACTTCCCTGTAGATATAAAACTAAATCAAAAAACAAAAGGTTCCAAGAGCAAATGAAACTAAATTTATATCGATTTTTTTTATATATATGAAATAAGAAATTTGTTACATTAACGGTAAATTATGTGCAAACTATACATAAAAATAATATTTTAAAATGCATAAGAAATATGTATTACATTAAGCAATTATCTATTTTTAAAAATTTTCCATAGAGCTGAAATTGAACCAAATTCTTTATCTCCAAGAAACCAATCTGAGCCATATAAACTATCAATCTTATTTAGTATTAAACTTCTATAATCAAATCAAATTTAAAAAATCTAGAGATGAGAATTCTCAATTTTTGTAAGAGCAAAGATATTAAATAAAAAACAAAAACAAAGGTTGGTGGGGCTATTTCCTTAGACTTTATTCGATAACAACAGAAGATGAAGCTTTTTGCATTACACTAACGGTTTGCTTTTATGGACATTGTGCAGAATAGCCTGGACCTCCGTAGTAAAAGTAAGTACCATAAGAAGTCTGTTTGTTTGGCTTGATTTCTGAATCGTAGCATGGAGAATTCGTAACAAATTTTTGCAGATTAGCCGATCACTCCAAGCATAATTTGGGTTGTCTATCATTTGAACGTTGTGGAAAAAACTTGCTTTTTTATAACCTTCATTTGGGAAATGGCCACTTCCCATTTGAGTAGTTGTGTGATGTCCATCTCGAGCGGTGTTAAGTATTTCTCCGCCCCATTCCAATACAGTGGCATTGTCTGCTAAGGTAGTGAAGATGGTTCCAGGCCAATAGCCCACTAGTTCATCATGGTAATAAAGCATCCAGTTTTTCGTGCTCAAGTCCTGTGATAGATTGACAATGTATAAATTCATCTATAATCTATATATAATTTTGAATACAAGAGTGAAACAGATGTTCATATACCTGGAATATTTTTAGTTGTATCTCGTATGACGTCTCATTGTAAATGGAAACAGGGGAAACGGGGCGGCCAACGGCAAATTTTTTACTTAATTGCACAAAACCAGGGCAGTCAAGGTCATAACATCCCGTGGTTTGGTAGCTATCCCTCTTGTATCCAAAACGAAGAATACGTCAATTCAAATTTGTAAAAGCAAAAGAAACGAGTAGGGTTAGCTTTGATGCCAGAATTGTTCAAAAGATTAATTTTCTATGTAAGCAACTTAGAGAAGAGAGAAAAGAAGTATATTTTCATTGGTTAAATTATGAAAAACACATAGACGTTTCTTCTTTTATTTCCCACTTGCATAGAAAGAAAGACTTTATATAAATTATCCAATTCTAATTAGAGTAAAAGTAAACAAACTTACCGTCCAATACGTAAAAAGTCTTGGCTATGGTCACCATACTTTTGTGGAAGAACCTAAAAAAATTTAACAGCTATTTCATATATTTGCTTCAAAATTTTGATAAGGCAATGTAATTTGGACGCTAGCAAACAACAAACTTACGATCCATCCAGCTTCAACGCTATTCAAATTATCTGTTCCAGGGTTAGCCACAATCCAAATTTGGGATATACTCATTTCGCTTTCCTCTACGTTGGGGCTCCACACAGTAATCCGTGCTTGTGCTCCACGGTAAATGCCTCCCTCCTCAAAAACTATGGCATACTAAGAAGAAGAAGATTTTTAAATCAGACTCATTAGTCACGATTTTGAGTAAGCATCTGTTGTTTGTGCTTGTCTTTTCTAATTGGGAAAGAGAAGAAAATATAGTGGGAGTAGAAATGCTAAATTTTCATTTGATTTTTTTTGGTCAAAAATCATATTTATATAGTAGTAGTTTGAAATGTCCAGAAAAAGGTTTTAATAAACAATAATTTGGATTTATGCAATAGAAATTTACCTCATGAGCATTGTCTGCATCCGAACTAATGTTGAAATTTCTTCTATGCGAGCCAAATGGAAAATGTCGATGAGGATCATACTTTTTTGTCCTTCCAATGGGAACTGTTCCATCGGGGCACTCTCCATTTTTATGCCAATCTTGAATAAGCTCCGGTTGGGTTTCATCCATTTTCATCCCGCTCGGATATGAGCTAGGCTCCATCTTGTTACATTAAAAGCAAAACAAGTTAGGATCTAACAAAAATAATTATATTCAATTTTCTTTTATTGCCTTTTATTATGATTTCAAAATAAAATAATGCATAATAAAAGGATCTTCTTTGCAATTCAAGTGCTGAATGTTCCCTGAATCTAGTTGACCAAACACCAATTAGACCTTCTGCATGGACGCCAGTGTAATATTGGGGAGCTTGGATTTTAACTGCCAGGTCTAAAATAATAAAACATTATTGGATTGAATGTTGCAATTCCAAATTAAATCAAAGGAAAACCTGTAAGTCGTTGATGAGAGGATGGTCAAATGCTGGTTGTTTGTAAATGTCCACACAATCAATCACTTCTCGGCCGTCTTCACTCTAAAATTTGAAGAAGTGAAAAAGAAATTAAAATAATCCCTCTTTTTTGGGATGGGGGAGGGGGGCTGTTGGTGTGAGCAAGCTAATAGAGAAGAGTGTTTAAAAGATAACCTCAATGGTCTTTATTGTTCCCTTAGGCTTCGACACTATGGGGTAGTTTTGGTCCATCACAACCCTTCCTTCAACATGTCCATTGCTTGCAACATTTATTATAGCCACCACCATTAGGATTATCATGTAGCATGAAACACGAACTTCCTGATTTTCTTTAGCCATTCTTCTCTCTCTGTCTTTTAGAAGTTTTCATTTGGACACAATTTATAGAGTTGAGAGCGTGACAGGAACAAGTAGGTGATTATATAGGCAGGCATAAAAGGTATATAAATACTATAGTAAGAAAATAAGCCTACAAGAGGTATTTTATTCAACACCATTTCAGGATAAAGTTATAAAATACGGTAAAATCTTATTAGAGAAAGTATTTACAGCATAATATTTTAATTAATGTACATATGACTAGTTTAAATATTTATAAGTGCAAAAGATTATTCAAGATTCTTTTCTATAATAACATAAACTTTTTATCTTGTTTATAAAAAAATTCTACCATTTTAAAAATCAATAAAATATTACATATTTTCAATATTCTACATATATGGGCATATCACATATAATGTGTTCACAACATAAATTGTTAATTTAATTTGCACGAGGGGATGAGAAGTGGAGAATATTTAACTTGTGGAAACAGAATAAAAATGGTAATTCAATTAAAATATAAAACATATATATATGTTTAGAGAGACAAGGTTTGAACAGGCTTACAAAAATTGAAAACTAAACTAAATAAAATTAAAGTACGTGATTTTATTTTTTTGAATTTTGCTTCATCTTAGTTTAATTTGAAAAGGACTATGGGGATTGATTTGGTTTTTTCCTATTTGAATAATCAAAAAATCTTGAAATATTGAACCGTATTGAATATAATATACTTTAAAATGGTGAATTTTTCCGTATTGTACAAATACTCCCTCATGTGTAAGTCTAAGGAACCTTTAATCTCCAAATAAGGCAATCTCCGCCCCCAACCCCGGCCCCACCCCACCCCCCCCCCCCCCCCCTCGGAAAAAAAAAAAAAAAAATCTACTCACTTCTTTAGATATGTGATTTGCTCAAATCTCGTTCTTTTGCAGGCCATTTTTGTGATATTTTAGTCTATTTCATTTTAGGTAAAACAGAGAACAATCAAATTAAACCAAATTATTTACAACCATTAATTGGAATGTATCTAATAAGATGGCTAATGAAAAAGAGAGAAAAGTCAATGTTAAAAGGGAAGGAAGATGAAGAAAAGGAAACGCTTTTCCCTTACACGCTCTACTGATTTGGACAAAAACTAACTTCTCCCATCAAAGCTAGGTTATATTTGGACATTTTATTAATTAAACTTTCTTCTTTAGTCCATCTCACGTTCATGCATATAATTTTATCTAATGAGAAGTATTTTGTTTTTCCCTTAATTTAATTTTCTCTTTGCCTATATTGGTTAGTCATTTTTGTCTTGCCATGTATAATTGTTTTTATCTTTTACATTATTATGATTACCTTTCCTTTACCAGCATTAATTCCGTAAGGGTCGGTTTGGTGTTGGGTTATTTTAAATCTTAATCTTTTAGAGTAATATAAAAAATTCATCTTTTTTAATATTTGGATCATTTAGAAAAATCGTATTTTTTTGGAAAAAAGTTATTCTTAAATCAAACTTATTCTTTGGTAGGTTTTAAATTTTTAACTCAATATAATTATATTTCTTTTATTAAACATATAACTAACAATCAAAAAATAGAAATAAACAACTTCTTTTTGCAAAGAAGGAAAGTCCTCGTCCTACACAAGAAAGAAAAGGAAAGAAGTACTGCCAAAAAAATGGCATTTAGTGACTCCATCATTAGTCACCAAATTCAAAGGGCAGCGGTCATTGAATGAATCAGTGACCGCATTTGTAACCGATTTGGCTGGTTAGAAAAAAGCCTCGTCACTAATCAGTTTTGTGATTAATACAGTCACTAATCAGTGACCGCTATAATCGATCACTAATTTGGTCAGTAATTCATTCTTTGGCTGCATAGTAATTAATGACTGCCAGCACGTCGGTCAGTAAATAGTCACCGCAATCTTCCGTTACTAATTAATGACCGAATATTTTCAGTCACTAAATAATCAGTGACCGAAACATGCGGTCACTAATTTGTGACCGCAATGTTTTGGTCACTGATTATTTAGTGACCCTTTTTATTAACAAATTTAGATGCATATTTAGTGACCACAATTTTTCTATCATTAGTCAGTCACTAATTAGTGATCCCATTAACCTTATTATCCTAACTATGTGTGGGGTACAATTGGGTTACTAATTTTGTAACCTTTTGTGACCTGTTTTAGGGTCACTAGTGCTATAATTGCTGTAATGCGTATATATCATTTCAATTACCATAATGCATTATAATTCCTGTAATGCATTTATATTATTTTAATTGTAATTCACCAGTAGCATACATAAAAAGTAATTAAATACCATAGTATAATTTGTTTGACATGTCAAAATCTTTAATAATACAATTTAATCACTATTTTTTAACATAAAAAATAAAATAAGAATGTAAAATATTAAAATATAACAATGTTAAACTATAATTTCACTATTTATTGCCTTCTCCAGTACTCTCATTTTGGGTTAATGATCCACCATACATTGTATTGAACTTTTCAATCATTGTATCCATTGCAGCCATCATAACCTCCTTTTGACCTTCATTACCTCCTCTCTGACCTTCAGTGTCTCTTCTGCTAATTTTTTAGCCTCCTCAAGTACTTGTGCCTCTCTTGATGTTGTTGCTTTTCTCTCCTTTACAAACACTTTAGCAATTGCCTCTTGTAATTGATCCAAACTGACATATCCAGGAGGAGGTGCTGTGAAGATGAAGTCAAATGAAGTGCTAACACAAGCAAGCTATTTGCAATTATAGGTGTTCCAAAAATCATAAATTCGATTCTTACAAGACTCACCATAGACTACAACCATTTCTGTGCATCATATAAGCTTTATGGAGTAGGATTGTTGCTATATTAATTGCAATATGATTGCTCATACTCCTCATAATAATAAATCAATGACAAGTGTAAAATTAATGTAAATTAACATGAATGACAAGTAATCACATTACCTTACATGATTATAAGACTAAAATAGAAGAAATAAAAAAAAATAGATTTTGGTAAGAAAGACAAACAGAACTGTGCTTGTAACTCAACTGAGATCTACTTGTAACCAATCGGAAGTATGCTTGTAACTAAACAAAACTATGCTTGTAATTGAACAGTTCTAAACCACAAGCATCCATTGGTTCAGTTACAAGTAGGGTTCTATTTACTTACAAGTATATCTCGTTTAATTACAAGCAGTATGTCCCTTTATTCAACCAAACTAGGATCAAATCTTAAAGCAATGACTTGTTTAGATATAAGCATAGCTTTGTATAGTTACAAGGAGAGGCCCGTATAGTTACAAGTACATCTAAGTTAAGTTACATGCATATATCTTTTATGATAAAATAAAGTGTAATCTCTGTAACACAAGCATTCATTGCATGACTGATATGTTACCATTCTATTATCTGGCATAATATGCATCACCGTTCTGTTTCCGGCAAACTATGTATCGTCGCCGTTCCATTATTCAGTACACTGTGAGTCGCCACTCTGATTTCTAATATATGTTCTGTTCTAGATTACAAGCTCATTAAAATTCTATTTTCTGATATATGAAAATGATTTGTTATACTGAAAATTTTTTAATATTTGTAAATGATTTTCCTAATATCTGTAAATGATTTGTTATATGAAAAAGATTCTGATATTTATAAATGATTTGTTATCTAAAAGGTTTCTAATATCTGTAAATAATTTATTACATAATAAAGTTTCTAGAAAATATAAAAGATTTGTTAAATGGTAAAATGTTTTGATGGTATATATTATACATGTCCTTTATTCTTGTAAATGCATGTTATTATTCACTGCGTCATAGTCTCATCCCCTATTTTTTTACAAATTTAGCATTTGATACTCGGTGGGATTTTGCTACTTAAAATGAGTCTTTTATTTCCGTTGTTTCTGTTATTAGTTGGAAAAGTTAGTTATTTCAATTTTATCAAATTTGTATTTCTAGATTGCATAGATAATCTTTTGACTATTGATATATTTCTTGTGGCTATATTGCCAGTTTGGTTGAGATTTTGGATACGATTTTATTTTCGATTATATATGAGATTTTGATTCAGTTATATATTGAGTTGTATGTTAAGCTTATGGGGTTAGAATTTATTCTGACCCTTGCGCTAATTATGAATTCACTTTTTCTAAGTCGTGACAGGGAGTGAGAGACTATAAACACACTAAGTAGATTGGGTTTAACCCAAACATAAAAAACCGGTAGATATACGAATCTGTTGGAAACATTGGTAAGGTTTAGGATTCAGGGTTGAGATAACGGTGGTGGGAGGAAGAAATAAACCTCTATGGTCTTCACTGTTCCTTTATGTTTTCTGCCTTCAGCACACCATTGCTTGGCAAATGGAAGATGACTACCAAAATAACCATGCACAGTGAAATCGAATACCCAGGTTCATTTATCCATCTATAAGAAAATGCTACTTGAAGTATATCTGTTTCTCCAAATTATGTTGTATGTAGACAAATTTATAGTTTCGCAATATTATACTCAACAAATTAGTGGGAAAAATTCACAAGGAAACTTGTTGCCCTTCTTTGACTGTAATTATTCTAAAGTAATTATGAATATTCCAATTGAATTTTTTAAAAAAAATAAGAGAAGCAAAAGGAAACTGACTATTCCCCTTTGAATTTCAAAAAGACGGTAATTTTGATTATTCCACTTGAATTAAAAATAAAAAAGAGTTACATTGACAATTTTTTTCTTTTTATTGGTCTTCTCTAACAGATAATTATCAACTCTCTCTGTCTCTCTCTCTCTCTCTGTGGCTTTCCTTTTATGATTCAAAGTTATACAGCTATCTTTTCATAAAATCATTTTAGGAAATATCACTTGTGACATTACCGTACAAATGTGATTAAAAAAAAATATATATATATATATATTGACTTTCCTTACACATCTCTCTCTCTCTCTCGCCCCCCCTTTCTATATATGTATATGTGTATATAGACTAGTAGATAGCTTCTATATAATATTACAAATGTTGTTTAATTCTTTTTCTCTAAATTCCAAATTTGAGTTATTAAAATCGAAACATACATGATATATCATAAATATTTAATTTATTTGGCTTTGAAGCATGATATAATTTTTTATTAGGTTTTGAACTAAATTGATGTTCATTTGATTAGATAGGATTTGATTTTTTGTTTTTTGACCTATTACCAGGTTAATTTCTACGGCCTTAGAAGCTATATTTAATACCTAGTTTTAGTTTTTAATGGAAAATGCCCAAATTTTAATTGCTTCATAATTATTTTTCTTGTGGTACCTATTTGAATTTTATTGGCCTCAAACCACCCTTTTGTATTTGAATTGAGAGGTAACTATATTAATTTAACTAAATAAAATAATGATTCTTGAGCTTTACAATTTATTTTTATATTAAAGCTTTAATGCTACGTAATAGTTTAAGATAAAGGATCAATTTACACCAGTATAAATATAAAAAAATTACACCAAATTTACTACTATTGATTTGGTCAAAATCAACAAATAAGAGTAATTAAAGAAAGATAACTATAAATTAGTTTTTAAAAATTATTGGAAATATAATTATAATTAATTTCATCCGTTGATTTAACCAAATTAATGGTGTAAGATTTGGTATAAGTTTTTTTACACTTACACTAGTATCAATTGTTCCCTTTTCATAGTATAAGTATAAAAAATTACATCAAATCTCATACTATTGATTTGGTCAAAATCAACAGAAGAAGATTAATTACAGTTATCTTCCAATAATTTCTAAAAACTAATTTACAACTATCTTTCAATAATTTCTAAAAACTAATTATAATTATCTTTCTTTAATTATCTCATCTATTAATTTTAATTAAATCAATAATATAAATTTAATATAAATTTTTATATTTATATTAGTGTTAATTGATACACTTGCTATTAAAAGCACGTTGAAAAAGACTGATATTAATCTGGTGGGCCTTGTATACGTGAGTCAAAGTTTTGGGCCTTGTCCTTTCTTAAACGAAAAAATTTCTCCCAAATTCATGTGGGCCACAATTTGGTTCTCGGCCCAATGGTGGTACTAAAATTTGTAATTTCTAAACCACTTTTATATACAAAACAATATTTATAAACTGTAACCAAAAAAAAAAAAACAATATTTATAAACTACTTTTTATATATAAAAAAGCACTTAGGAATAACTTTTTGGATAGCAATTGTTGTCTGCTTCTTTCAATTGCTTAATTTAGTAGTGATAGTGCCTATTGCTAAATTTATGTAATCCAAGTTCACTTTATATTAAGTTTTCGTTTGAATCAATTATTGTATATGTAAATAAAATAACTTTTAAATAATTGAAATTAATTATACGTACTTTAGTTTTAAGAGGCTTGTGGATGAGCACTAATATATATATATATATATATTTTAAAAGAAATGCAATATAAAA